>SSNS01000063.1:1440961-1534485 GCA_006937985.1 Aphyosemion australe
TGAACACAGGAAGTAGAAACAGGAAGTGAATACCTGGTCAGTTTTTGGGCCTTTTTGACCCGTGAGGTGTGCTGAAGGTTCTGGAGGTTGGGCTCTCCAGAACGCCAAGCTGCTTATAGCAGACAATTCAGCAAGAAAATACACACACACACACGCGCACACACACACACACACACGCGCACACACACACACACGCACGCACGCACGCACACCACATCTAAATTTAGTAAAAATCACCTCTGAATGAAAACTGATGCTTTATGAGGAATACTGATCCATCTAAGAGCCCGGCCGCATCCTCCTGCTTCCAGTTTGTGGGTCAGGGCTAACCCTAAACTTTCACCCTAACCCTTTAATGAGTCTGAGGATCGGATGGAGGAGACAAACAGGAAGTTGTTCAGCGTAGTTCTGTTTGTAGGGGCACCATGATGCTCAGAACACCGGGTCACTGCTTCACGTCGTGTTTTTCTCTGTCAGGATCAGGTTTAGTTCGACGGGAGTCAGGAGATCCAGGATAAAGTTCCTGATTCTGTTTTGTTGAACACTGAAAACTTTGAGCGGTTTCTCCACTGATCTGTTCCAAATCGATTCATGAGCTTCGTTTTTTTTTTGTCCTAAAGCGAACAAAACTTGATCAGTAAGTCTGGAAATAACAACATTTTTCTTTGGGATGTTTTTTATTTTTCCCTGAATAACAAAAAGTGTTTCTGAGGTTTTTATTCCTTCTGGTTGTTTGTGAGCAGGTCTGAATGTCGACCCGGACCCTTTTGAGATGGAACAGATTCATCTTTGATGTCAAACCCAAGTTTTCAGTGTTCAGGAAAAAAATAATGTCTTATTTTTAATATTTTTATTTTAGTGGCAGGAGAGATGATTCAACGATCTGATGAGAGAAACCTGTTAGAGGAGGAAAAGGATGCATTACTGACCCTGGATCTGCTGCTTTTGACCTCCGTCACACACAGTCAATCATAATTACATTAATAATGATAATAACTATTATTAATATATCAGTAACAATAATAGGTACAACATTATTATTATTAATAATATTAATAATAATTATTATTATTATTATTATAATATCAGTAACAATAATAGGTACAACATTATTATTATTATTATTATTATTATTAATAATAATAATAATAATAATAATAATAATAATAATAATAACAATAAGTACAACAACACTTCTAACATTCACATCAGAAATGTCTTCTGTCTCATAAACGTTGCATTTAATGTTCTACTGACAAAATCACACACACACACACACACACACACACACACACACACACACACACACACACACACACACACACAGTCTCTGTGTGTTTTCTTGTTCTCCGTCTTTATGGTTTTCTATGTTTGGTTGGAACGGGCCGGGCCTTGCACAGTGGAGTTCTGATGGTCCGTTCTGCAGCTCGCTGCTGGTCTGCCTTAATGTTTTTATCTGCTGTTTGATCTGAATAAAGATTTAGAAACTCTGAACGTCTCTGCTCTGCTTTCATCTCGAACCAAAGACTATATATATGAGTCTCGAACACAGGTCTGATCCGAGTCCAGATTAAGTTCTGATTTTAATCCACTTTTAAATGTTGGAAACTGTTGATTTATGAATTCCTACAAAATAAAAGCTCAAAACAGGTTCACCTTTTTTATTATTTATTTGCTTGGAAACATGTTCTGCAGAAATCTGATGTTAAAATTCACTTCTGAACCTGCAGCACCCTCTAGTGGCACTTCTCCAGCACTACTGTAATGATTATGATGTTCCAGGCTGTCAGATTGATGCTTCTGTAGTTTTAATGAGTCATAAAGGCTAAATGACCCCCTCAGGTGGCCTATGATGTCACTTTATTTACATCTAATCTGGTGATTTCTGTATATTTTAGAACCAAGTTAATGGAGTTAATGTAATTTATTATTTAACTAAAAATGTTAAACACTGGAGCAGTTTGCAGCAGAGTGTGAAGCAACTGGGATGAGAATCAGCTCCTCTAAATCCGAGACCATGGTCATGAGTCGGAAAAGGGTAGAATGCCTTCTCCAGGTCAGGGACGAGGTCCTGCCCCAAGTGGAGGAGTTCAAGTATCTCGGGGTCTTGTTCACGAGTGAGGGAAGGGTGGAGCGTGAGATCGACAGGCGGATTGGTGCTGCATCTGCAGTGATGGGGGCGTTGTACCGGTCTGTCGTGGTGAAGAGAGAGCTGAGCCAAAAGGCGAAGCTCTCAATTTACCGGTCGATCTACATTCCTACCCTCACCTATGGTCACGAGCTTTGGGTAGTGACCGAAAGAACGAGATCACGGATACAAGCGGCTGGAATGAGTTTCCTCCGCAGGGTGGCTGGGCTCTCCCTTAGAGATAGGGTGAGGAGCTCGGTCATCCGGGAGGGGCTCAGAGTAGATCTGCTGCTCCTCCACATCGAGAGGAGCCAGTTGAGGTGGCTCGGGCATCTGGTTAGGATGCCTCCTGGACGCCTCCCTGGTGAGGTTTTCCGGGCACGTCCAACCAGGAGGAGACCCAAAGGAAGACCCAGGACACGCTGGAGGGACTATGTCCCGGGATCTGGAGTCTTACTTCCTGATATGTGGACATCTCTCCTCTGATTGGCTAACAGCAACCAGCTCAGTGGCCTAGTGGTTTGAGTGTCCGCCCTGAGACTGGGAGATCGGGGTTCAAATCCCGGTCGGGTCATACCAAAGACTTTGAAAAAATGGGACCCAATGCCTCCTCGCTTGACACTCAGCACTAAGGGGTTGGATTGGGGGGTTAAACCACCAAATAGTTCCCGAACGCGGCCACAGCTGCAGCTCACCGCTCCCCCAGGGGATGGGTCAAATGCGGAGAACAAATTTCACCAGTGTGTGTGACAACTAGTGGGACTTTAACTTTAACTTGACTCTACCACTGACTCTGTCTGCTCTGCAACGTTGATGTTTTATCTCCACCAATAACACAAGCCTGGAGGAGTTCTGCTGTGTGGTGGAGTTGCTAATGCTAACGGTTAGCTTCTACTAGCCCAGACGTTCTCTGCTGTTTCCTGGACGCTAAACCAACAACAGCCTTCCCCGTCGTGAGTCCAGATGGGTGAGTCCATGAATGTTCAGTGACAGTGTGACGTAGATCTGTCAGGATTTTCTAATCCTAGAGTTTCACCTAGAGTCTATTTTCTATCAGAAGCTGATGCAGGAGATAGGTGGAGGAGACTATTTTCATGTTCAGCCTGCAGGAAACACTCAGAGTGACCCGTTAGAATCAGAAATAATCATTAAAACGTGTTTTTTGGTGAAGTTGACCTTTAAAGTGAAGTGGAGGATAAAGACTCAGAGGATTGAGCCTACAGGTGGTTTAAAACTTCATAAAACACTTTCTGAAATTTAACAAATAATTAAAATGTGTAATCTTTATTTTGTATAAACTAGTTTGAAGAAAACATTTCATCAAGTTCTGAAAGGTCAAACACCTGTCTATATAAGTCTCATCCCTTTAGTTATGCTGCTGGAGGACAAACTGACCACATTTCCTGGGGTTGATCAAGATCTCTGGTCTGGGACCCTTCAGGAGAAGTTAGAGAGTTCCTATGGGGAGGAGGAGGTCTTGGTTTTCCTCCTGGATCTGGTTCCTCCGTGTCCCGACGGAGGGATGATGGTGGTCTGTAACATGTAGCAGAACCTGTCCTCAGAATTCTTCTGCATCTCAGTGTGAGATTTATTTTTGTCATTCCCACATTATCACTGTGTCTTCCACTGCAGCACCTAGCACTAATGAGGCTCGCACACACACACACACACACACACGCACGCACGCACACACACACACACACACACACACACACACACACCTGTAGTTCCTCACTTTCAAGACTATTAGATATTTTGACATCTTCTCAAAAGAAGCTGATCAGGTTTTTATGCAACGAGACAAATTATTAAATTGTGAGACGTTTTTAAGATGAAATGAGACTCATCATCATCATCATCATCATCATCATCATCTGAGCTCAGATCCAATTAGAGCCAAATAAAACGTGATCCACACAATAACAGGTGAAGTGATCAAGTGGAGGAATCATCGTCTCTAATGAGTCGTGTGAGCGTGGCAGCAGGTGACTTCTGTCAGACAAGGTGTGATCGTCATGGAGGTGTGTTCACACTGCTCTCAGGAGTGTGTGTGTGTGTGTGTGTGTGTGTGTACGCCTCACCTGTAGGTGCTTCTCTAAGTGAGAAGTCCAATTAGAGGACTTGACAGAAGCGGTGAGTCAGACTTTGTCTTCCTGTGAAACATGTAAACGATTCTTGTTTAAAGGATTCATTTAGTTTTAAACATGAACAATGAAAATAATATAGTTTATAGGTTTTATACTGAACAGTGTTTTTGTTGTCTATGCATCATAATGAGAGAAGGTGTTTCTGAGGATGACCTTTGACCTTATATTAGCTGAGATTTGAAACCTGAAAGGATCAGTTTCAGTCAGAAACACTTGATGACTGCTTCATCTAAAATACAAACAAAACTACAACATAAAGCAGAAAGTTCACGAGGTCTCCTGAACCCTAAAACTGAAGGTCAGTGGGTTAGGCTTCATGTGTTTGAAACATTCAACTTAATGAGGTGTTTTATGAAAAAGTATAAAAATATAAACCTATAGAGATCCTCATCTGTGCTCCAGACAAGCTGGTTCCCAAAGTCAGAGACTCTCTTGGTCAGCTTGCTTCTCACACCAAACCCTCTGTCAGGAATCTTGGTGTGACCTTTGACCCAGCTCTCACCCTGGATTCTCATGTCAGTTCTCTTGTTGGCTCTTCCTTCTTCCATCTCAGGAACGTTGCTAAGCTGAGTCCCATTCTGTCCCGCTCTGAACTGGAGATTGTTCTCCATACCTTCATCTCCTCACGCTTAGACTACTGCAACTGGCTTTTCACTCATCTGAGCAGAACCTCCCTGAAGCGTCTACAGGTGGTCCAGAATGCCTGTGCTAGGCTGCTGACCAAGTCCTCCAAACACACCCACGTCACCCCGCTCCTCTTCCAGCTTCACTGGCTGCCGGTTAACTTCAGGGTTCATTTCCAGATCCTGGTTCTGGTTTTTAGGGCCTTACATGGACCAGCACCATCATACGTTGGTGATCTTCTCAGTCCCTACACCCCCAGCAGGTCCCTGAGGTCCAGTGATCAAAGCCTACTGGTTGTGCAGCACCAGGCTAAAGACCAAAGGTGACAGATCATTTGCTGCTGTGGCCCCCAGACTCTGGAGCTCTCTCCCCCTGAGCCTGAGATCAGTGGACTCAGTGGTCTCCTTTAAGACTCACCTGTTCAGGTGGCTTTGGTGGGACCTCCTGCTGGTTCTTCATCACTACCTTCTCTTCATGCTGCTGGTTCTACCAATTCTGCTGTTTTCTTTTTCCTTTTCCTCACATTTGTAATCACAAATTTTAATTTTCCCATTTTAAAAATATTTTTAAATATTTTTTAAATTTCTGTAGTTTTTTATTTTAAATGTTTTATTCTTGTGAAGCGCCTCGTGATTTTTATCTTGAGAGGCGCTTTAGAAAAGATTGTTTCTTCTTTCAACCATGAGGTATTAGTGTACAATGTACTAGCCAGTCCTGATCCCTTAGGCTACCTCACACCACCCGAGCTAAGGTCCTCGTCCAAGCCCTGGGTCAAGGAGAGAGGGTCATCTTCCTGCCACATCTGCAGCACATCACAATCCCACGCTGCGACACCTCTGATGTTCCTGCTGACACTCCGGTGGAACTGCACATATTTTGTGATGCTTCAGAGAGAGCCTATGGTGCCATAGCATACACGAGGGTCGAGACCAGTAAGAATACAGGTGATGATGGCAAGGTCTCGTGCTGCACCGAAGAAGCAGCTTTCCATACAGCGTCTAGAACTTTGTGCTGCCCTAGCAGGTGCGCAGCTGGCCAAGGTTCTACAAACAGAGCTGACTTTGCCAATAAAGCAAATAACACTATGAGCTGACTCAACGACTGCCCTGGATTGGATCCAGCCTGAATCCCAACAGTACAAAGTGTTTGTGGGATCCTGAATAGCAGAGATCCAAGAGGTGGTGGAAATATGTTCCCTAGAAGAGAATCCTGCCAACATCACCCCATGAGGGAAATCCCTAATGGATCTAGCAAACCTAGCTGCTGGACATCGTTCCTTCGGCATGTGTTCATCACCTACACCTAACGAAACCTCACCCTAACCCTCACCATCACAGGGAAGTGGTCAGAAAACCGAGCATCACACATTTCTACACCAGAGACAGGTAACCCGAGTCCGTAACATTTCAACAGTCTTTTACTAAAAGATCATTTGAGCAACAGACATGAATGTTGAGGTCACCAACAATTACAGTTTTATCACTTAGGCTTGATAGAGCAGCAGATCAGAAACAACTGGTTGGACTTAGGAGGGCGATAAATGACTGCACAGTAGAAAGCTCCACAACACATCACTGTAGTTCAGAGGTGGAGCGCGTGTCTGCTGGAAGCTGTTAAAGGTATAAAAACATAAGAAAATTAAAACATAATACTTAGTATAGTAATTCTTTTCAAAAAATGAAACTTGTTTATTAGATTCATTCATCACACAGACTGATGTTTCACATGTTTATTAATGTTGATGATTCTATCTGACAACTAATGAAAATCCCAAATTCAGGATCTCAGAATATTAGAATAATAATAATAATAATGCATTTTATTTAAAAGCGCCTTTCTAAACACTCAAGGTCACTGTACAGGATAAAAACAAATCATCTAATAAAACACAAGAAGACCTAAGTACGACATAAAACAAGGAATCAAAACAAGCAAAAAATAAACAAGGCACTCTAAAATTTATAGTGGATAAGTGAATACTCTGAAAGGTTCTATACTGAAGACCCCTGGTGCCACACTCTAATCAGCTAATGAACTCCAAACACCTGCAAAAGCCTTTAAATGGTCTCGCAGTCTAGTTCCAATTCAAAGATGTGGGGGAGATTCACAAAGAGTGGACTGCAGCTGGAGTCAGAGCTTCAAGAACCACCACGCACAGACGTATGAAGACATGGGTTCAGCTATAGCAAGCCACTCTAGAACAAGAGACAGCGTCAGAAGCTTCTCACCTGGGCTAAAGACAAACAGGACTGGACTGCTGCTGAGTGGTCCAGAGTTCTGTTCTCTGATGAAAGTCAATGCTGCATTTCCTTTGGACATCAAGGTCCCAGAGTCTGGAGGAAGAGAGGAGAGGCTCAGAATCCATGTTGCTGGAGGTCCAGTGTAAAGTTTCCACAGTCAGTGATGGTTTTTGGTGCCATGTCATCTGCTGGTGTTGGTCAACGCAGCCGTCTACCAGGAAGTTTTAGAGCACTTCATGCTTCCTGCTGCTGACCAACTTCATGGAGATGCAGGTTTCATTTTCCAACAGGACTTGGCACCTGCACACAGTGCCAAAGCTACCAGTACCTGGTGTCCCTGTTCTTGATTCTGACCTTAACCCCATAGAACATCTATGGGCTATTGTGACGAGGAAGATGCAACACGCCAGAGCCAACCATTCAGAAGAGCTGAAGGCCACTATCAGAGCAACATGGCTCTCATAACACCTGAGCAGAGTCACAGACTGATGGACTCCAAGCCACGCCCCATTGCTGCAGTAATCCAGGCCAAAGGAGCCCCACTAAATACTGATGCTGTACATGCTCATAGCTTTATGGTCAGACTTTTCTGTTGGCCAACTTTTCTAATAATACTTTTTTTGCTTTGGTCTTAATTAATATTCTAATATTCTGAGATCCTGAATTTGGGATTAGTTGTCAGTTAGAATCACCAACATTAATAAACATGTGAAACATCAGTCTGTGTGTGATATACAAGTTCCACTGTTTGGATGGAATTACTGAAATGAATCAACTTTGTGATGATATTCTGATTTTAGGACCAGCACCTGTAGTTTATCATGAAAAGGTAAAAATAAAAACCCACATCATTCTACAGTATCTGTCAATAAAGGGTATAAAAATAGTCTGTTAGGGAGTTCATGAGCCAATAACAGTTATTTTCTGATCCTGGTTGGTGTGTGCCGTGGATTTTAAAAACACATTTAGATTATAAGAAACTGCTGATTTTCAACAAGCAGCAAAACTTACTTTAGGTTTTGCGTGAACAGACGTAGAGGACTCCATCTGCTCGTCTCACCAAACTGACATCACCAAACCAGACACGGAGGAGAAAAACGGCTGAGTTTAGAGAGCTTCACATCCTTCCACCAGGATGACAGCAGCAGCATCAAACGTGGAGAAAACCACCATAGATCTGGTCCTGTGGTCAGTAGCAGCTACGCTACTGGAGGAGACTATAATATGGTACGTGTCATAATAAGCTTCAGACTATATGTGTTGTGGCAAGGTATGAAAATGATAAATGACCCACTCTTGTACAGCTCCTGTCAGAGTCAGAGGACTCCAAAGAGCTTTACACTACAGTGCATCATTCATCCATTCACACACACGTTCACACGCTGGTGGTGATGAGCTACGATGTAGCCACAGCTTCCCTGGGGCGCGCTGACAGAGGCGAGGCTCAACAGCAGAACTCCCAGACGGGAGCAGGGATAGATCCTGCTCCCGTCTGGACAACCTGCTGTAGCACGTGTCACAAAAGGTATAAAATTCATCATCCTACAGTATTTGTAGTTGGTCCAGTGACTTACATTTGGGGTGTGGGCGGAGCTACAAACCTGTGAGTAATTACCACTATAAGGGCTGCTCATTAGTATGCAGGCCAAACACAGCTGGTTTAACCCTGTGTTGCACCTGTGAGTCTTGACAATAAAGGAGCTTAAATTGAATGTAATGACGTCTGTTTTAGGTTTTTCCTCCGTTTGCTGGTTTTCTGTTCACCAGCATGGCTGCTCCATCAATAAAAAGGTACAAAAACATCACAACATGGCATGTGTCACGCAAACGTCCAGCAGGTGGCAGCATCACACCTCTCAAACACACACTTTGTTTTTTGTCTCTGAATTCAAGGAAGTTAAACTGGATCCCTGTTTATTATTTACACTGTTCTGGTTTACTGGTCATCACTCATTCACCTGTTCATGAGGAATTAACCCCGCCTTCCTCCAGGTGTTCATCCACATCTCTCCTTCTTTCTTCCTTTTCTTTTTCTCCCAGTATTGTTCCTGCCGGAGTTTTACACTTTATTAAACACAGAATGAATAAAATAAAGCTGACGAGGACGTTGCTGTAGGAATATTTCAGTACATCTATATCTTGTAGAACATATTTGTTTAAATATATAAAAACATTTTTACACACTGCAATCTACTTTAGCGGAAACTAAATGAACATAAACACATAGATTTTTATTTAGTCCTTCTATAGCTAAACTACAGTTTTACGTGTTTTTATTCGTGGCTTGTGCAGCTCAGAGAGCAGAAACGTTGGTAAAGATGGACAGAATGAGTGTTGGAAGAATAAAAGACAGAAGAGAAAATAAATGCAAAAACAATAAAGCGAGGGAACAAGAGGAGGAGGAGAGAGAGAGAGAGAGAGAGAGAGAGAGAGAGAGAGAGAGAGAGAGAGAGAGAGAGAGAGAGAGAGAGAGAGAGAGAGAGAGAGAGCTGTCGGTCTGTCGGTGTAAAAAACGTGGGCTGTTGTTTTATTTCCTCTGTGGCTGAACAACAACGGCCCTGTCTGTCTCAGGTGCTGACACAGCAGAGCTGTAACACACACACACACACACACACACACACACACCACGCGCACACACACACACACACACACACACACACTGTTGTAGCTAATCTTACAGTCAGACGTGTCTTTTCTGTCTCTCAGTTGAAACTTTGGTCTGAAAAACGATATTTTAGGGAATTCTTTACCAGTGAAACATGTGTAGCAGGGTCGAGTCCAGCAGGACGTTAGCTACAGTAAAATAACCATGAGGGAGGTAAACACTATTTCTCTGAACGGAGGCTGTTCAGGATGATTTCTACATCAGGTATGAAAAAAGCACTCAATGACACAAAAAGCAGAATCTAAATCCTTCAGACCCAGTTGGGTGTTGGGTTGGATCAAATTCCTGAAGATGTGATGAAGCTTCCCAAGAACAAGCGTGGACCGGGACAGCAGCCCCAAACCCTCAGGAGGCTCTGATGACGGAACCAGCTTTAATGAAGGAGCGCTTCCTTCCTCCTGAAACCAGGAATACACAGATCCTTCAGCAAAAACAGGAAGTTTTGTCTTAAAGTTAGCAGCACATGAATACATGTGTGTGTGAATAACCACATCCTCTGTGTAGTTGGTTGGTGTTAAAAGGACATAATATGTGACTCAGCAAATGTTCCTGACTTGTGTGTGTGTTCGTGTGTGTGTGTGTGTGTGTGTGTTCATGTGTGTGTGTGTGTGTGTGTGTGTGTGTGTGTGTGTGTGTGTGTGTGCTCATCTCTTCCTGTGTGTGTGTGTGTGTGTGTGTGTGCTCATCTCTTCCTGTGTGTGTCACCCCCAGAGCACTTGCAGTGATCTGGGTTTAATTTGACCAGTCAGGCGGTCGAAGCCAAGGCTTCAGCCAATGTGTGTGTGTGTGTGTGTGTGTGTGTGTGTGTGTGTGTGTGTGTGTGTGTGTGTGCTCATCTCTTCCTGTGTGTGTGTGTGTGTGTGTGTGTGTGTGTGTGTGCTCATCTCTTCCTGTGTGTGTCACCCCCAGAGCACTTGCAGTGATCTGGGTTTAATTTGACCAGTCAGGCGGTCGAAGCCAAGGCTTCAGCCAATGTGTGTGTGTGTGTGTGTGTGTGTGTGTGTGTGTGTGTGTGTGTGTGGGCAGGCCCTGGTGTTAAGGTGAGGCAGAGATCAATGCTGAGGCAAACAGAAAGGTGGGACAAAACTCCCCATCCTCTCCTCTTCCCTCGTTCACTTCAGTCTCTCACTGGCAGCTTTCTTTTCCCACAGCTGATATTAAACGTGTGTGTGTGTGTGTGTGTGTGTGTGTGTGTGTGTGTGTGTGTGTGTGTGTGTGTGTGTGTGTGTGTTGATTAATAACCAGAGTTGATTTGACCACTAGCCGGCCCTTCAGCTGATTCCGGTTTCCTGGTCTTCCCGCTGCATTTGGGTCACTGATTTAAAACATTCCTTTGAAATGGAACGCTCCCTCACTGAGCTAAATCAGGCATCAGTAACTCCGGTTACACCAACAGTAACTAGTTACCAAGACGAGAACGTCTGATTTCCTTCAGCGATCATCAGTCTTTATATTTCATATTTATTTTAATCTGTGTTGCACTTTGAGCTACTTTCAATGTATGAAACGTGCATTATAAATAAGATTGGATGGATTTAGGACGTTTAAATGAATGTTAATATTTTTGTATGTTCATTATTCCAGTATTGAGCTCAAATGGGGTTTTTAACGTGTCCCTGATTAACCCTAAAGACATTTTACTACTCACTGCTTCTTCGTTCTGCTTCTTTATTTTATTATATAGGAGCTAACTAGTTTTAACCATCTGTGTGTTGAAGTGTAAATGTAAGAGATCTGTGAGAATGACCTGAGTCAGCAGCAGCCTTTAAACTAGTAGAAGCACTTTGAAATGGATTGTGTAGTTTACTGGGAACCAGTAGAGATTTAAGAACAGCAGTGATGAGCTCGGTTCTCCTGGTTCTGGTTAAGACTCTAGCACCGCTGTCAGGATCTGCTCCTTCTCCCTCTGACGGGTTGTCCTGGCTCCTCTCGTTAAGTGTTTATTGGACTCACCTGCTCCTTGTTATCCTACCCACCTGAGTCCTGATTGCCCTCGTGTATTTAAACCCTCTGTTTGTGCTGGTCTGTGTCAGATCCTTGACTTGTCCTACCGTTGTAGCACCAGCGACCATCCCAGAATCTCAGTGTTTTCTTGTCTGAAGCCCAGGAGACAAAGCTGTGATCTCACTCTAGCTTTGTTAGTATTTCTCCTAAAACCCACCTGCTGAAGTAGGATGAACTCAGCTACAGGAGTCATACTTGAGACTTTATAGAAACACCTTGGAGAACTTCTCTTGAACGTTTTATGTCTCCTTAATTATCTCTGTTGGGCAGGAGAATAGAAGGAGTGCTGGAGGAGGCCTCTTTGGTTTCTCTACATGAGTCCAGAATGAGCAATGAAAGTGATGGAAATCTGGGAAGTACTTGAGAGTTTTATGAGCTTTTGAAACTTCAAACAATTTGAGACTTTCTGCATCTTTCAGTTTTGGAGAAAAAAAGAGGAGAAATAAGCTACTGAGTCATTTTGGTTTCACACAGATCTCATTATTGTCTAGGAGAGCAAAAGGAAACCTTTCTGAGATCTTTTCTAGCTTTCTTTTCCTCTGCGATGATTCATATTAAACAGTTCTTTGGCCTGCCAGTCTGCCTCCTGCTCACCTGGGTTTGGTCCTACTGCAGCCATCACCATTTCATGACAGCAGCGTTCTGAAGAAGCTGCAGTTGCTTCACAGACCAGACAGAAGACCGTTGCAGTAGTCCAGCCTGCTGGAGATGAACACATGAATGAGTTTCTCTAGGTCTGGTCTGGACATGAGACCTCTGAGTCTTCCTCTTTGATGAAGATGATAAAACGCTGATCTAGTTATAGTCTTAATGTGACCAGTGAAGCTCAGGTCTGACTCAACTATGACACCAAGATTTCTAACCTGAGTCTTTGTTTTTATTCCTCTGGAGCCAAGTTGAGCAATAACCTCCATCCTATTCTTCTGATCTCCAAAGACAAGAACTTCAGTCTGGTCTTTGTTTAACTGGAGGACGTTTGGCTGCATCCAGTCATTAACTTGCTCCAGACACTGACAGAGTGAGTCTAGGGGACCACAGTCACTAGGTGATAGAGCTAGGTAGATCTGGGTGTCATCTGCATAAACGGCAGTTCTCCCTGTTTCTGGGTTGTGATGTCATTCTGGGAAGGAGGTCAGTGACACCAAACATGAAGGAGGCCAACTGGCTCCATCCCAGTAAGACACTGGCTGCTCACACCTCCCACAGTTAGAAAGGAAAGTGAGAATCAGAGTTTGTGTTCATGTTTGAGGCTGAGGCCAAACAGACAACAGTAATAACCGTCCAGCGGGTTTTAATTGGCCGACTGCTCGTCACTAATCTGATCACTATTGATCCAAAATGTGTGTGAGCGCGGTGAAGGCCTCCCTCTGATGGTTGGGCTGTAAGTGTGTGTGTGTTGCACAAGGTCATGCCTCAGGGTATGTGCTGCCTGACACACACGCACACCTGTAGTCTTTGATCATGTGACTGGCTGTCATGGCAACTGTCACAAAGCACAGTGATGGATCAAAGAGTTATGTGTCAGGAGGAGAACACACACCTGATCTGTCACACACACACACACACACTGAACATCTGTTTCATAAAGAAGCTTCTCTTATGTTCTTTAAAGGCACGCTGAGTAACTTTTCATAATTTGAAATCATCTTCTTGAATTATCTCTCAGCCCTCTCCGCTCCTTGTGGGCAGACTTCAGCGTTTGCATCTTTAGTTTTTTTTATTGAGCTCTGCTGCAGATCCTTTAATACTCCATGTTATAAGTATAGTTACCAGGCGGCCCTACGATGGCTATGCTCCTACCTACGAGGAAGAAGCTTTTGTGTTGGTATGGGGGAAACCACTAGCCTAGTGAACTAGACCAATTCTTGCTTTGCAGAGTTTGGTCTAGGCACGCTTCATAGGAACCCTCGCAGCCTGTGGCTGGCCAATCACAGCTCGCTATAGTTTTGGTTGGGCCAATCACAGCGCTCTATATTTTGGGCCAATCACAGAGCGGGAGTAGCCGATGACGTCAGCGCTGCGGCCGCGAACCCAAGCAACATGGCGGCAACTCAGGAACCACGTTGGTTTGAAACGGCTTTGTCATCAACATTGGATTATTTAGACTCTAAAGTGCGTAAGTCTGTCTGATATACTTAGCAGCTTCTTATTTTTATCAAACAAAGTAGTGCAATGTCCCAGTACACCTGATATTCACATGTTTTTATACAAAAACGACAGAAATCATTGATGTTAGACGCCATTAATGCCTCCCGCTTTTCCGTCGCCGTGATTACGTCACGTTGTTCGTCACTATGATTGGTCCTAGCGCTATCCAATTGCGTGCTGACATTTTGAAAAACAACCGTAGATCCCGCCTCATGACTGAGAGCCGTCAATGGTTCGTGGCCAGACTATATATACACATATATAGGATGGCTTGCCAGGCTAGGAAACCTCTTCAACTTGGGCAGAACTCGAGTGGGGTGTGCCACAGGGTTCTGTGCTGGGTCCACTTCTCTTTGCCGTTTACCTGATGCCATTAGAGAATCTCCTTCGGCGGTACAGCATGCAATTCCATCTATATGCCGATGATTGTCAGATCTACCTCTCTCTTCATGTTCTACATCTGAACGACGCTAAAACTTAGCTCATTGTTCCTAGCCCCGGTACGTCTGTTCACACCTGGGATCTGGGCCCTTTGACACCTAGCATGAAGACTACCGTCTGAAATTTAGGGGTACAAATGGATTCAGCTCTGAAGTTCGATGCACAAATCAACCAAGTTGAGTGATCATGTATTTTTAATTTGCGCCGACTGGCCAGACTTAAGCCTCTGTTGTCCAGAGTTCACCTAGTATCTGTCACCCATGCCTTTATTATATATCAAGTAGTGTTTCTATGGCTACACTGTGATTTCTTAGTAGAAGTTCTATTTAGTAAGAGAAACTTTATTGTCTTTATCTGAGTGAATCTATAATTAATTCAACAGGTGAACTAATAGTAGCACATTCTATGTTAAAGAAAGTAAGATGTAATATCAGGAGAGGGAGAATGTTCAGTGGTTGGCAGCAGTGTGCCAGCCGATGGCCCCCTCCATGAGGCCACCACAGCTCAGTAGAAGGCCAGTGTAGCTTCTTCTGGGGAGAAAAACACTTAGAGAGAAAATAAAGTTAACAGCTGAAATAACAGGAAATAATGCAATTAGAGAGTGGTGGTAGAAGAGAGTAGCAGAGTGTGGAAAGTGGTCAGTATGTCCTCCAGCAGTCTAAGCCTATAGCAGCATAACTACAGAGATAACTCAGGATAACCTAGCCTTTCAGATGGAGGCATGTGGGAGGCAGGGCCAGGGAGAAAAGTCTTTAACGACTGTAGTCCCCTCTGTACACTCCACCTCCCTCTGCTCCCCACTCGTCTAAACCTGGACTAACATCAGAATTTAACCATAAGCCCTATCAAATAGAAAAGTTTTGAGCCTAGTCTTAAAAGTAGACAAGGTGTCTGCCTCACGCACTAACGCTGGGAGCTGGTTCCACAGTAGAGGAGCCTGATAGCTAAAAGATCTGCCTCCCATCCTACTTTTAGATATTCTAGGAACCACCAGTAAACCTGCAGTCTGAGAGCGAAGTGCTCTGTTAGGAACATATGGAACAATCAGATCACTGATGTATGATGGAGCTTGATTATTAAGAGCTTTATATGTGAGAAGGAGGATCTTAAAATCTATTCTGAATTTAACAGGCAGCCAATGTAGGGAAGCTAAAACAGGAGAGATGTGGTCTCTCTTTTTAATTCTCATCAGAACTCTAGCTGCAGCATTTTGGACCAGCTGAAGACTTTTGACTACATTCTGTGGACCTCCTGATAGTAATGAATTGCAGTAATCCAACCTTGAGGTAATGAATGCATGAACCAGTTTTTCAGCATCACTCCTGGAAAGGATGCTTCTAATCTTAGCAATATTCCGAAGGTGGAAAAAGGAAATCCTACAAACCTGTTTAACGTGGGATTTGAATGACATGTCCTGGTCAAAGATTACACCGAGGTTCTTTACTTTGTTCTCGGAGGCTAATTTAATACCGTTTAGATTAGGTGATTGACTAAGCAGTTTCCTTTTCTGAGGTTCTGGTCCAAAGATGATAACTTCAGTCTTGTCTGGATTTAACAGCAGAAAGTTTAGAGTCATCCAGATTTTTATGTCTTCAAGACAAGCCTGTAATCTACCTAACTGATTAGGTTCATCAGGGTTTATGGATAAATATAACTGAGTATCATCAGCATAACAGTGGAAGTTTATCCCATGTTGTCTAATGATTTTACCAATTGGAAGCATATATATAGTGAAAAGAATTGGTCCAAGTACTGAACCCTGTGGTACTCCACAAGTAACTCTAGAGTATGAAGAAGATTTCTCATGTACATGAACAAACTGAAATCTGTCAGATAAATAAGATTTAAACCAGCCTAGCGCTGTTCCTTTGATCCCTACAACATGTTCAAGCCTTTCTAAGAGAATATTGTGATCGACTGTGTCAAAAGCAGCACTGAGGTCCAACAAGACCAGAACAGACACAAGATTCTTATCTGAGGCCGTGAGAATATCATTTGTAACTTTCACTAATGCGGTTTCAGTGCTGTGATACTCTCTAAAACCTGACTGAAATTCCTCAAACAGATCATTAGTGTTTAGATGCTCACATACTCGACTGGCCACTATTTTCTCAAGGACTTTAGATAAAAATGGGAGATTAGATATTGGTCTATAATTCATTAGGTCATCTGGATCCAGAGAAGGTTTCTTAAGTAGAGGTTTAATTACAGCAACCTTAAACTCCTGCGGTACGTATCCATTTACTAAGGATAGGTTCATTATATCTAAAATGGGGGCAGTAACCAAAGGAAATGTTTCTTTAAATCATTTGGTTGGGATTGGGTCTAAAATACAAGTTGAAGGTTTAGATGAAGCTAATATTTTTGATAACTCTGAAAGCTCAACTGCATCAAAACAGTTCAAACACAGATGAGGTTCTACAGTTACCTCAGATGCTGCCTCACTTACTGAGGAAGAAGAAGTCGTGTTGGGGAGGATGCTGATGATTTTGTTTCTAATAGAATCTATTTTATTAGTGAAAAATCCCATAAAGTCGTCGCTGCTGAAGGCTAAGGGAATAGGTTGTGGGGGGAGCGTGCCTTTTTGGTATTGGCTCCTATACTTTGGAACCAGTTGCCTTTAGTGGTGTGTCAGTCACCTTCACTGGTGGTTTTCAAGTCTCGCTTGAAGACCCACTTCTATGTCGAGGCATTCCAGCAATAGTTAACTCAACATGGCATCCGGCCTTTTATTCCTCTGCTGTATCTTATTGTCTGTTTTTAACCTTATGATTATTTTATATCTTACTTAATGCGTTTTATATTATGATGTATGGACGTGTTCAGCACCTTGGGCGTCTGATATGGTCGTGGAAGTGGCTTTATGAATGAATGAATGAGACTATCTGGACAGGTGACCGGAAGTCTCACAAAGTCACCTATTTTGTGAGAAGCAGTAAAGCTTTATGGTAATCCATGTGTCCACCTGAGAACAGACGAGCTACACCTGGTTAGCGTTTATTGTAACGTGGTCATTGTGGCAGCGCCTCAGAAAAAACAAAGAAAACTTTTATCTGATGAAGCTAGAAAGACAAAGGAACGTCTGACCAACACTGGAGTCAACCAAGAGTCAACACTAGCTACGTTTACATGGGCACAAGTAACCAGAATGAACGCCCTATCAGATCACAAATTCTTCATGTAAACATGTACGTCGGAATATTCTGATCCGATACGGCCTGATTGGAATGACATTTCATTCCGATTGTGAGAGGTGGCTTTGCCCAATCATCATTTCAATTGACGCCCATTCGTATTGTTGGAATAACATAATGCCCACTGCGCGTGTGTGCAACTTCAGCGTGACGCCTTTCCGCCTCTGCAGACGCTCAGGACAAGTGGAAAACATGGCGGGAGGTAAACTAACACTATTTTTTTTACTGGAATCACAACGGGATGGCAGAGAGGCTAGAAATGCTGAGTTATACACTCAGGTGTATCTAAAGATGCAGGAAGGGGGAATTCACCGAAGTATCGGCCAAATCAAAAACCACTGGAAAAGTTTAAAAAATGGTGTATTACAAGACAAAAACTCAAGATGGCAAAAGTGGGTCTGACCCCGCCAGCTTTAAGTTCTACGAGCAGATGGATAAGACAGTCTATGGATATTACGATACTCAAGAATGGAACCACAATCAGCCACCTCCTCTACATGGGTGACATAAAGCTGTATGCTAATAGTGAGCAAGACATCGACTCACTGATCCACACCACCTGGATCTAGAGCACTGATGTACCTTGGTATCCCAAAAGCAAATGGCAACCTCGATGAAGCCACAAGGAAAGGAGCCACAGCCAAATACCTACGAGTAAGGCAAGTCCTAAGAAGTCAGCTCAATGGCAAGAACAAGATCCGGGCAATAAACAGCTACACCCTGCCAGTAATCAGATATCCTGCAGGATTAATAAGCTGGCCAAATGAAGAAATACTGACCACAGATGTTAAGACATGGAAACTCCTAACCATGCATGGAGGGTTCCACCCCAAGTCCAGCACCCAGACTGTACACCAGCCCTAAGGCAGGAGGCTGAGGACTATTGAGTGTGAGAGCCACTGTCCAGGATGAAGCATCCAAGATCCATAAGTACATCAAGGACAAGGCGCCAACAGACGACATGCTCAGTGGATGTCTCAGACAATGGAGAACAGGAGGTGCTGGAAATACCATCATGGGAGGACAAACCCCTACATGGGATGTACCACCAACAGATAACTGAAGTGGCTGATATCCTATATGGCTAGAAAGAGCTGGTCTGAAGGACAGCACACAGGCACTCATCATGGCTGCACAGAAACAGGCCCTGAACACCAGAGCAACAGAGGCCAAGATCTACCACACCAGACCAGACCCAAGGTGTAGGCTATGCAGAGAGGCCCCTGAGACAATCCACCACATACCTGCAGGGTGGAAGATGCTGGCAGGGAAAGCAGACATGGAACGCCACAACCAAGTGGCTTTTACTAAGCCAACAGGTAGGAGCCTCCTATTGGATAATTCCTGCATGGGTGATCATATTTCAGCTGCAACAAGTTATTTAACCCAACTGGTGCAATGAGCTGCTTCTCATTTCTTCAACAACCATGTGGAAAGACACATCTGGTGGTGGTGGAACAGATGTTGGTCTGTGTGAGAAGGGTCACATCGTTGGCATGCATCAAGCAGAGAAAACATCTAAGGAGATGCAGAAACGACTAAAACTGGGTTCAGAACGGTCCAACGCATTATTAACAACTGGTGTGATGAGTCCAGATGGAGCCTGTTCCAGAGTGATGGGTGCATCAGGGTAAGAAGAGAGGCAGATGAAGTGATGCACCCATCATGCCTAGTGCCTACTGTACAAGCCTGTGGGGGCGGGGCTATGATCTGGGGTTGCTGCAGTTGGTCAGGTCTAGCTTCAGCAACAGGATGTGCTCCAAGAATGAGGTCAGCTGACTACCTGAATATCCTGAATGACTGTGGAAGTTGGCAGGAAGCAGACGAGAAAAGGTATTTGCAGTCTCAAACTTTTAATCCGAACTTCCAACACTCAGAAAAATACAGAACTTCCTCTTTATCTCTCTCAGGACGACATCCCGCCAGGAAACTCACACACTTCCTCTAACCTCTCCTTCACAATAAGAGCCTATCCTTCTAGTGTGAGAATATGCATTTAAATGTTCACCACACAGGCCCCCCTAGAACACACAGAAGGGCACATAAGCAAAATTATTAAAACATGCAACTTAACACCAACAGTGCAAAAACAAAACTCAAATAAGAAGAAGGTCTAGCAGTATCGCTTGGGGGGTTTAATCAAACGGCCACTACCGCTGCGCTTTGCAGCCACCAGTGGTGAGAGGGATGTGGTAGTGCTGGGCCGACTACTATAAAACTGCTCACCTGCAGGTGAAAAAACAGCAGGAGCGGTAGGGTCAGAAACAGGAGGACGTCCACGACGGGGTAGCTGGCCCAACTCAACTGGAGCATCAGGGAGCACGTGAGCCGGTTTAAGGCGATCCACCGAAACCCGCTCCTGACTACCCCCCAACTCAACCAAAAAGGCTTTAGGCCCCACCTCCAGGACACGGAATGGGCCATCATAAGGAGGTTGAAATGGAGAACGGTGTGCATCATGGCGGATAAAAACGTACTTGGCCGACATGAGGTCTTTGGGCACATACGACTGCGGAAGGCAGTGGTGAGTTGGTACTGGGGTGGCAAACTCTGCCTCCTTGAAAACCCACGACCTGCCCACCGGTTCAGCGACTGTACCAGACACACCGGTGAGAAAGTCGCCTGGCACCCTCAGAGGCTGACCTAAAACCAGTTCCGCTGAAGAAGACTCCAAATCGTCCTTAGGAGCCGAACGCAGACCCAAAAGGACTCAAGGCAACCGGTAAACCCAGCAGGCATCCACAAGCGAGGCCCGCAAGGATGCTTTCATCGTGCGGTGAAACCTCTCACAAAGGCCATTAGCCTGCGGGTGGTATTCAATTCAATTCAGTTTTATTTGTAAAGCCCCTTCCTACCCCCAATCAAGGGGGCCCAAGGTGCTGAACATAATTTAAAAACAACTAAGACACAATAAAACAACTATGCAATAAAATACAAAAATAAGACATTCCAAGATAAAATAAAATAAAAAAAACATTAAAAGATAAAAGAGTTAAAAATAATAAAAAACATGATCAAAAAATTAAGACACAAGTAAAAAACTAAGAAACAGATCTAAGGTGAACCTTAAGCCTGGCTTTATAAGCGGGCAACGATGTGGACTTTCTTATTTCTAGTGGCAACTGGTTCCAAAGCCGAGGACCCAGAACCGAAAAGGCACGATCACCTCTGGACTTGCGCTTTGACCGCGGTACCACTAGGAGGTCACTCTGACCCGAACGTAGCGATCTTGAGGGAACATAACGGGTCAGCAGCTAAGTTAAATATGGTGGGGCAGTTCCTGACAAAGAGTTAAAAACAAAGACCAAAATCTTGTGGAGGATACAACATTTCACCGGTAACCAGTCCAAAGCAGCTAGAAGGGGCGTGACATGGTCCCACTTCCGTGCTCCAAAAAGAAACCTAGCCACAGCGTTCTGGACCAGCTGCAGTCGAGTCAATAAGGACTGGCTCAGGTCAGCATACAGGGAGCTGCAATAATTTAATCTAGAGAGGACAAAAGCATTAGTCACAGTTTTTAATTCCTGTTGCGTGAGGATCGACTTAATCTTAGATAAGCGCCTCAACTGGTAAAAACATGAACGAACAACAGAATTTATCTGAGCATCGAATCGTAAAGCAGAATCTATTTTAACACCCAGATCCGTAATTACAGACTTCTCATAGGGTAGCAGCGATAAAAGGTCCAATCTATGGGGCTGGTTGTTATTTGGGGTAAAAACTATTATTTCAGTTTTGCCCTCATTCAAAGTCAAGAAATTGGACCCCATCCATTGAGTAACATCCTGTAAGCAAGTCACCAGCTGCTGTATGCTACCCCTGGTCCCTTGCTGGATTGGTAAATAAAGTTGACAATCATCAGCATAGAGATGGAAGCTAATGTTATGTTTCTTAAACAACAGTCCCAATGGTAACAAGTAGAGTGAGAACAGCAGGGGACCCAGAACAGAGCCCTGGGGAACACCCCACCTAAGCTCAACATCTCTTGATGAATAAGAACCCAGGGAAACAGAAAAAGTCCTATCCATAAGATAGGACCTCATCCACTCTAACACAGAACCTGAGAGCCCAAGCGATTCAACAAGATCTGATGGTCAACAGTATCAAATGCTGCTGGTCCAACAGCAGCAGAACCACTGCCTCACCAGCATCAGTTGCTAAAAACATCATTTAAAAACGTGACATTCTGATTGGTGCTGTGATAGAAGACTGTTGAACTGGAATATCACATTCAAACAGAAGTGCACAATGATCAGAAAAAACTGTTTCAATAACATCCACGTCTGAAAAGTGGAGCCCAAAAGAAAGGACTAAGTCCAGGGTATGACCCTGTTTATGGGTTGGGCCAGTGCTCCACACCATAATATCAAAAACCTCCAATGTTTTAAGGAACTCATCAACCATTGGTTAATCTGGACAACACACATGTATATTAAAATCACCCAAAATGACAACATGATCAAACCTTGGGACAAAAACTGACAGTAAATCAGCAAAGTCAGTTAGAAAGTCCAGATTAAATTTTGGTGGACGATAAAAAAGCATCCCCAAAAATTTAGAAGATGGTCCAAAGTCAAACAATGAATATTCAAAAATATGGAAGGACATTTTCGAGCCAATTTGGCGACAGCAAAAACAGTCTTTAATGACCCAGGCCAGGCCTCCTCCCCGGCCAACAGCCCTGGGAGAATTAAAACAGATATATCCATCTGGTAAAAGTTCAGCCAGGACACTAACGTGCCCCTGGGGGATCCATGTTTCCACTATGCCGAGGACGTCAAAGTTATGAGTTTTAATAAAGTCATTCAGAATGTGAGACTTGTTCATGACCGACCTGGCGTTGATGAGCCCAAAGCGGTGACCAGATGAAACAGCCGGGGAGGTGTCCGAGGCTTGCACTCCTGCTAATTCTCGTAGATTCAACAGGTCAGCTCCCCTCCGTGAACTGCGCTTCTGCAACAGTGAACGACGTGAGCCGGCGGTCCAACCTTCCCCCACCAGTGGAATCAGACACGGAACCGGCGTCCAGTGCAGTCTAGCTGGATCCAACTGACAATTGTCAGGAATGCTGCCCAGAATTAAACCTTCAGTGGAGCGGATCGTGCTAGCTCGCAGCCTGACAAGGCGCCCACCTCGTTTTCCCCGACGCCGCCGGCGCCTCCTTGCGCAGCACGGAACAAACGGACGCCTAAGGAACGCTGGTATTCCAGCCAGCAAAGGATCCGATGGACCATGGCCAGCCCGGTTTAGTGACAGCTCCGGAGCGAAGGTAACATTTAACTCCATTAATGTTCCCCTATCATATGTAGGTAGCGTACAGGCAGATTGCAAAGAGCACAACACAACCAAGAACAAACAAATCAAATGACCCAGTGGGAGACGGCATGCCATGAGCGGCGAGCTCGGCGCCATCTTGTCTCCTTCCACTCACCTTGCGGTCGTATGGTGAAGTCTGACACCTAGGTTCTCTGCTGTCCACAATCCAGAGGTGAACTGGGGGCCTCTGTCGGAGGTCAGGTCAAGCGGCACACCAAACCGGGATACCCAGGAGGAGATAGAAGCGCGAGCAACGTCAGCCGAGGTGGTCGAACACAAGCGAACAACTTCCGGCCACCGGGTCGTCCTGTCCACCATAGTCAGGAGGTGGGTGAAACCTCGGGACGGAGGAAGCGGACCCACAAGGTCCACGTGCACATGGTCAAACCTCATCTGGGGTTCCGGAAACTGCTCCAGAGAAGCTTTGGTGTGTCGCTGCACTTTGGCACGCTGACACGCAACACAGGAAGCAGCCCATGTCCGCACATCCCTCCGAAGGCCCGGCCACACAAACTTGGCCCCCACCAGCTTGACCGAAGCCTTAACCCCTGGGTGCGAAAGGGAATGTATAGCATCATAAACCTGACGCCGCCAGGAGGAAGGAACCAACGGGCGAGGCCTGCCCACAGAGACATCACAAAGGAGGGTTACTCCACTGTCCTGAAACTGAACATCCTCTAACCGTAACCCTGACTTTGCTGTTCTAAATGCCTGAACCGTAGCATCCGCAAGCTGATCGGCAGCCATGGCCGAGTAGTCTACACCTAAATACACGGCGCCAACCCGTGCCCTGGACAGACAGTCCGCCACCAGGTTGCACTTCCCAGCCACATGCTGAATGTCAGTGGTAAACTCAGAAATAGCAGAGAGTTGTCGCTGCTGGCGTGCGGACCATGGTTCTGAAGGTTTCGCCATAGCAAAAGTTAGAGGCTTGTGGTCAACAAAAGCTGTAAATTTGCGACCCTCCAGTAGGAACCGAAAATGACGTGTTGCAAGAAAAAGGGCGAGAAGCTCCCTGTCAAATGCACTGTACTTCCTTTCAGCCTCCCTAAGCTTCCTGCTAAAAAAGGCGAGAGGCTGCCAGGCACCATCAACCCACTGTTCACACACGCCACCGACAGCATAATCAGAGGCATTGGTGGTAAGGGCAACGGGAGCGTCAGGAGATGGTTGGGCCAAAAGTGCTGCATTGGCCAGGGCCGCCTTGGCATCATCAAAAGCTTGCAACCCCTCAGATGTCCACTCAATCCCTTGGATACCCTTCTTGCCCCGAAGGGCGTTGTACAGGGGGTGCATAAGGTGAGCAGCCTGGGGAAAAAAACGGTTATAAAAGTTCACCATCCCCAAAAACTCCTGGAGGGGTTTCACCGAAGTGGGGCGTGGAAAAGCTGAGACAGCCTCAACTTTGGCTGGCAAGGGAACCGCCCCTTGCGGCGAAACAAGATGTCCCAAAATCTCAATGGCTGACAGACCAAACTGGCATTCAGCCGGATTCACAATCAAGCCGTGCTCATTGAGATGCTGGAACAGCAGGCGAAGGTGCACCATGTGGTCAGAGACAGAAGGACTGGCAACAAGTATGTCATCCAGATAAACAAACAAAAACGACATGTCACGCAAAACAGAGTCCATTAGGAGCTGGAACGTCTGTGCAGCACCCTTGAGACCAAAAGGCATCCGCAAAAACTCAAAAAGGCCGAAAGGAGTGATAACCGCTGTTTTGGGCACATCCTGGAACCTGATGGTATCCCCTCACTAAATCCACCTTGGAAAAAACAGTTGCCCCAGCCAGATGCACAGAAAAATCCTGAATGTGGGGGATCGGGTATCTGTCGTCAGTGGGTGCGTTATTAAGGCGCCAAAAATCCCCACAGGGCCGCCACCCCCCACCTGCCTTGGGAACCATGTGCAATGGGGACGCCCACGGGCTGTCAGAGCGGCGCACAATGCCCAGACGTTCCATGTTTGCAAACTCCTCCCTGGCTATCACTAACTTAGCGGCATCGAGGCGGCGTGCGCGTGCAAAAACAGGAGGACCAACGGTGGTGATGTAGTGCTCCACCCCATGTTTAGCCACAGCTGCAGAGAACGTGGGGACAGTAAGAGAGGGAATCTCAGCTAGTAAACGCTGGTACTCATCACCTGTGGCAAGCATGTTAGCCAGGGGCAGGGGGGCTGGCCCTCCCAGTGTACAGGGGTAGGTATGGAAAGATACAGCATCTGTTACCAATATCAACCATCAACCTGAATGCGCACAAAAAATCGGCGCCGAGAATAGGTACTGACATCGACGCCACTACTAAGTCCCAGCCAAACTCATGGCCATTAAAACACACAGTCACAAACCTTGTACCAAAGGTAAAAATAAAAAGTAAAAACATAATAAAAGGCAAACTAGGCCGAATTAAAAGCCAGCGAATAGAAATAAGCCTTCAGGCGTGCCTTAAAATCAGGGAGAGAGGGGGCCATTCTCACTGCCTAAGGGAGTTGGTTCCAGAGACGAGGCGCACAGATTGAGAACGCACGTGCTCCTCGTGTCCTCACCCGAACACTTGGGACCTGTATCAGGCGGGGGTCTGCTGACCGAAGGGTTCGACCAGGAATGTAGGGCTGAACTAGTTGAGTCAAGTACACTGGCGCGTAAAGATAAAGTGATTTAAAAACAAGAAGTAAAATTTTAAACTGGATGCGGTAGCGCACCGGGAGCCAGTGCAACTGGGCCAGAACAGGAGTAATGTGCTCCCTCCTTCTGGTGTCCGTCAAAAGGCGGGCTGCCGCATTCTGCACCAGCTGTAGGCGCGCAACTGAGGAAGATGTGGATCCATAAAAAAGGGAATTCGCGTAATCCAAGCGCGAGATTACAAATGCATGGATCACTGTGTGCAAGTTGCGTCTAGTCAGGATGGACATCATCTTAGATGGCCGGCGAAGCTGAAAAACTACTAAAATACTTGTTAGCTGGTGGCGGGTTCCGTAGCAGTCCCATTAAACGGGGAGTAGAAACGGGATCCAAAGCCGCGACAACATGAAAATACTTCGTGTCATCAGTCGTGATCCCGCGGAGGTGGAACTGAGCCTCCACATGCTGGAACCAAGGCTCCGGATCGTGCTGCCAGAACTCCGGGAGCTTCACCGAGGCCGCAAAAACAGCGGGAAGAGCGGCAGCGGAGGTCGACTGAGACACAATGGCAGCGGCAGGAAAAGAAACCGCAGCCGCGGAAGAAGGTCGTCAGAAGACATTCTTTTGTCGGGGTCACCAATGTGGAAGTTGGCAGGAAGCAGACGAGAAAAGGTATTTGCAGTCTCAAACTTTTAATCTGAACTTCCAACACTCGGACTAGGTCCAGTAGTGCAAGTCTTTTATGTTGTAATGCTCATGTCCGGACCTTCCAAGCTCTAATGAGAAGTTTGATGTACAGGTTTATCCTGCGGTTGAAAAGCTCTGAGAACAGACTTCTTCAGATGCTGGTGGATCCCAGTTTTAGTGCAGTGCATTACCAGTCATCCATGTGGAGACACTGGTATGCATGTCTTTTATAACTTTTTTGTATCGTTTTTATGAGTTTTATGTTGTTTGTTTGTTTTTAATGTGGACCTTGAGTCTGATAATAAAGTTGATGATGATGATGATGACTCAAAAAAATACAGAACTTCCTCTTTCTCTCTCTCAGGACGACATCCCGCCAGGAAACTCACACACTTCCTCTAACCTCTTCTTCACAATAAGAGCCTGTCCTTCTAGTGTGAGAATATGCATTTAAATGCTCACCACATGACCAGGTTATTCCATCTTCCCTGATGGCACGGCCATATTCCAAGATGACGAAGCCAGGATTCATGGGGCTCAAATAGTGAAAGAGTGGTTCAGGGAGCATGAGACATCATTTCCACACATGGATTGGCCACCACAGAGTCCAGACCTGAACCCCATGGAGAATCTTTGGGATGTGCTGGAGAAGGTCAGACTCTACCATCATCAATGCAAGATTTTGGTTCTGCAGGATCTCACCAAGATTTCTAACCTGAGTCTTTGTTTTTATTCCTCAGTTAACAAAACACACAACTACACTAAAATAACAAAAGGTTGAAGTCATTCAAATATCCTTTTAAAGCTTAATTTAGACAAAAAAGTCCAATCATTTATCGGCTTGTAAAATATTTTTACAAAAGAACTGATGGGTGAAATGTTCAGTCCAATGCTGATCATTTTTCAATGACTGTGGCAATGAGAGACACACAAAGAGTCTATTCAAGCTGAGAGGAACATGCGTCAGAGTGGCTGCTGAGCACACACTAGCAACTATCAGTTTAACAAAAATAAACCTTTCAGAGTCTGTGTGTGGATTAGTAATCACTAGATGGCAGGTATTGATCGGATTTGGAGGGTTGTGCTTCCGTCCTCCATCCGACACAAAGGAAAGGTCAGGACGGAAAACAGACGGTCGGAAAAACATTTAGATATTTAAAACTGTTTTAAAGCAAAATGTGTGTGTGTGTGAGAGAGAGTTCAGCAGGGAGCTGCAGGTTTAGGACTTAACAGTTACATTTCACTAATAATTCGATTTTAAAACTTAAGTTATTTATAATCTAATTCCAGCTCCTGACTCAGCTGATTGTTTTACTTTAAACATGATGTTAGACGGATACAGAACCCAATAATCCACTTAATAAATGTATTATTGGCCTGCCCTCATAACTCTGGTGCCTCGGACTAAGTTAGCAGCTACAGACCCGTCACTAAGGTCAGCAGCAGAGCAGCTAATGTGTTTTCAGGGTTAATATAAGCTTCTTCAGTTCGGTTCAGTTTATTTCTATAGCGCCAAATCACAACAAGAGTCGTCTCAAGGCTCTTCACAAAGTAAACGTTCAGTTCATTGAGCCACTCAGTAAAAGTTTCCTACATAAGGACCCCAGCAGGTTGCATCGAGTCACTGACTAGTGGCAGTGTGTTTTCAACAATCCTCATACTAAGCAAGCATGTAGTGACTGTGGAGAGGAAAACTCCCTTTAAACAGGAAGAAACCTCCAGAGGATCCTGGCTCAGTATGCTCTTCACGCAGAACAGTTTGAGTTTCACTCAGGATTTTCAACAGAACTTCCGACTTCCCATCTCACAAAAATCTTAAAGATCTATAGGTGACGGTGATGTAGTTGGAGCAAAGTTTGTGGATCTGAAAAAGCCTGAGCTGATTCATCATAAACGAAACAAACAAACGTCTCAGACAGCCTTTAAGCGGTTCAGGTCGTGTCTAAAGAATAAAGAACAGTGACACAAAGGTAATGAAACTAAATCAAGCTTTCAAAATTGCAGGAGTTCCACAAGGCTCCTTGTTAGGACGGTTGCTGTTTGGTCAAACTTTAATGACTTACCTGGCAGGTGTATGCAGATGATGCTGCATTTTTACTCCCCGACAGGCTGCAGAGCTACAGAACAGACACAGGCTGGGAGTGTCTCCCTTTTTGACCCTGAGCTGCTGTTTTCTGATCAGATATAAAATCTGTAACAACTTCTCTGATCAGAGAGAGAAGTTGGTTTCGGCGACTCACTGCCGCCATCTTGAAGATGCCGTCAGTAATTTAAGGTAAAAAACATTGCTACACTGTGTTTAGAGCAAGCTCTAAGACCTGTGATGATGTTGGACTGAAAACCCATGAAGCAGCACCAGGAGGTTTTTTAAGTTTGTGTTTAATAAAACTGACCTCACCCCAGACCTACCAACATGCACTTCTGTTTACCTCCGGTCATCATGTATAGTCACCCTTACAGGATCTTCTGTAACTACTTTGTTCTGTAAAGGTCTTGTGGAACTGGTGGTCATCTCCAGCAGTCATCAGGTGACACCTGGACAGGTCTCCAGTCCATCACTGGGACCCACAGAGACAGCTGGGGCCCATAGGCACACAGAAATAACCTGAATGCATGAAAGTGAGTTTAAAAGCAAACAGATCCTGGAACAATAAGCTCCGCCCCCCAAGTTTACAAACATAAGCAAACCCAGCTGAAAGCATCTCGTGGATAACTCCAGAGAAACCAGGAGAACAGAAGCTGAGCTCCTCCCTGGGGATGGAACCGAGGTTTGATGCTGTGGAACTGATGATGCTCATGTCACTGGTTCCGTCTTTATTATTCCCCGCGGACTGAAGTGTTCCCTCCCGTTTAGCTTTCTCTCAGTTTTCCTTTCTCTCCAATTTTCTCTCTGCAGCAGCGCCAGCGCTCATCCAGGTGCCTCTAGAGTCTTACGGATGACGGGAGGAAGGGATGCGGTGTCACATCAGTCAGGGCCTCTCATCCGTCTCCCCCTCCTGCAAGTGCATCCATCCCTAACACACAAACACATGTACCAAAAGAACATGAACCCAGACAAGCAGGACTTATGATGTATGTCTCCTTCCTTTTTTTATCTTCTTTTTCATCTCAAGCTCATTGGCATTTTATAGATCTCTGTCATCCGTCCATGTTCTCCACCTGCAACCTTTTCCTTCTTTCTGCATCACTCCTCTGCTCATATTTTCTGCTTTTGGACGTGCCGCCTTGCTCTCCACTCTCTCCTGCTCCTGTGATTCTCTGAGGTGTCATTTGTAGGCTGAGGCTCGCCGGTGTCCCTGCTACAACATCGCTGATAGCAAAACAAATGAAATTAAATGGAAGCCGAGGGAAGAAGGGAGGTGTCTGCACACAGCAAACGTGCAATGCTGCAGCTTTCAAACGTGTCCTTTTCCTGACACTGACTCAATGTTGGGAGGTGTTGCATTAAAACGGCTCTGCTCCTTCAAACCAGGAACATTTGATGAAAATGAACATCATCATGGCAGAACCTGGAGTCAGAAAATTGCTGTAAACATGGAAACCATTGTGCTTTTGGTTCTGACAGCGAGTGCTGATGCAGGTCTGCATTATGAATGTTCACATGTTATAAAAATATATGAAAAAGATTCAGAGAAACAATCTACCTGCTACTGGGTAGGCCTATCAGGAACTGTTCTAGAGTGGTTCTCCTCTTATCTGTCAGAGCGTTCCTTCTCTGTGTCCATCTCCATGTTTCAGTCCTCCTCCACCTTCCTCACCCATGGTGTCCCACAAGGTTCTGTGCTTGGCCCTCTAATGTTCCTCCTTTATCTGCTCCTTCTCCAGCACATGCTGAGATCTTTTAAAGGAATCTCCTACCATCTTTATGTAGATGACATCCAGCTGTACATCTCCTTTAAGCCACATGAGATGTCTAAGCTGCAGCTGCTGCACAGCTGCTTAGACTCTATTAAAACCTGGATGCTGGGAACTTTCTACAGCTGAATGAAGACCAGACTGAGATCCTCATCTGTGCTCCAGACAAGCTGGTTCCCAGAGACTCTCTTGGTCAGCTTACTTCTCACACCAAACCCTCTGTCAGGAATCTTGGTGTGACCTTTGACCCAGCTCTCACCCTGGATTCTCATGTCAGTTCTCTTGTTGGCTCTTCCTTCTTCCATCTCAGGAACATTGCTAAGCTGAGTCCCATTCTGTCCCGCTCTGAACTGGAGATTGTTCTCCACACCTTCATCTCCTCACGCTTAGACTACTGCAACTGGCTTTTCTCTTGTCTGAGCAGAACCTCCCTGAAGCGTCTACAGGTGGTCCAGAATGCCTGTGCTAGGCTGCTGACCAAGTCCTCCATCAGTGGTCTCCTTTAAAAACTCACCTGTTCAGGTGGCTTTGGTGTGACCTCCTGCTGATTCTTCATCACGACCTTCTCTTCATGCTGCTGTTTCTGTCAGTTCAATCTTTTTTCAGGCCCACTTGTTTTTATTTTTTATTATTTTTTATTTATTTTTGTCAGTGCAGTTTTTTATTTTCATCTTTTTTAATTGCTTGTAATTTTTATTGTGCTTTTGAATCCTCTTATGGTTTTTGAAAGTCTCTATATTACAAAAAACGTTCTTCTTCGGGTTGATTTTCAGAGTTTATGTTTAGCTGATAAGTGAAACTACAACAGAAGTCCTGATGGATACATAAGAATCCTCCTCCCCTAACTGTCAGTTTTGAGTGAATCAAGGTTGTTTCATGAGTTTTTCTGAATGTTCTTTATCCTGAAAGGCCAACGTCTGGACGCTGAATGAGATATTTTTTTAAATGAGTCGGTTGAACCAACCAGAAGTTTTAACTGCAGCAACTCTGTGGAGGAAGAAAGTTCAGACACTGCAGATATTTATTAAACTAATTAAGAGGATCTGATTCCTCCAAACTGCTAATCAGAAGCCAAACGACCTTCTGGTGTCTGTGCGCTAATGCGACTGCAGCGCTGCAGACTTGTGTCGTGTTGAAAGTGAAAATGTGACCTGCTTGGGCCGAGTCCGACTGTCGCCATAAAGCGTTATAGAAAAGCGGCGAGGGGGTCGTTGGGACCTGACAGCACATTCAGCTGCTGTCCGGCTAATGGAGAGCAGCGTGAGTCTGAACGGGCCTTTAGTGTAGCGATAACTTTCATTTATGGTCTTCTTACCGGGGATAATGCTCTGGTGGAGGACGCCCAACGCCGTCTCTCAGCATCTCATCTGTGCTGTCTAATTAGCGCCCGTTATTTCAGCATTAGGAGAAGATCAGCTCCTCTTTCCACCTGGTAATTACAACACTCTTCTGCTCAGGAAGATCTCAAACCTGTTTCTAACAGCTTCTCACCTGAAGAACCTTCCCAGGAGCTCCGAGACCCATCCTGACATGTCTGCTCTTTATCATCCATCCATCCTTCCAGCGATTAGACCGGCCCCTCTCCTCTTCCTTCACACATCAAACATCCGTCTCATTTCATTCTTTCTGTCTGTTGCTTCTCCCATCATCTCCCTGTTTGGGCTGCTGGCAGCATCACTAAAAGGCTGTCAGCTTTGACCTTTACACACACACACACACACACGCACACGCACACGCGCACGCACGCACACGCACACGCACACGCACACGCACACGCACACACACACACATACACACACACACACACACGCGCACACACACACCTTCAGGAATGATGAAAAAGGAAGAGCCGGGTGGGAAGCAGAAGGAACTGAACGATCCTGGAAGTTTGAACTTTTCCAGGTAAATATTGATTTCTGTCTGTTTGGGATCAAAACACGGATGTTTGACCTTTTGTGGATCAGAGGAAAATGTTGCAGGAGTTTTCCTCCTTTCACAAATGCTTTCTCTCCTCTCGTTCCATTTGTCCAGGTCACCGGGTCACCGGGTCAGCTGGAGGACCTGGTTGTCCTCTCTGTCCTCTGGTAGGACCTCAGGAAGTTGTCAGATCAGGTATGGGGTCTCCTTCCAGCAGGACCTGCCTGAACCACCTCCGCTGGATCCTCTCGACGGGGAGAAGCAGCGGTTCTACTCCAAGTCCCTCCTGGGCTCTTCACCCTGCATGAACATGATGTTTTGACCCAAAGTTCTGGACCGCAGGAGAGCGTTGGAACGTAGGTCGACTGATCAGTGCAAAACCTTCCAGTTCAGCCTCATCATCACCACCACAGACCAGTTTGTCCACCGTCCCCGCTCCCTCCTTCCCTCTGACACTAGAGCTGATCACGAGTGACTCCATGGTGACGGACACGTCCTCCACATGAACACAATTATAGTTCTACCATCTGCTGAGCAGGACGGAGTTCTGTAACTCTCGTCTTATAAAAGCCGAGTGAAGAGATGCCGTTTGGACGCCTCCCTGGTTGCGTCTCCAAAGCGTTCCCGCTGAGCGCTGCAGCTGATTCTCTGGGAATAATCAGACCTGTAACGTGAGCGGACAGGTGTGAGTGTGTGCAGCGTCACACAGCTGTCGGCCTTCTCGTCGCATCACATCGGTGATTTTTCACACGAGAGACGAGGCTGTGACCGTGACTCACCTCCCTAATGGAGACACATTTTCATTAACGCTCACCACAACAGGCTGTGACAACTAAACGTTTGGTTTACTCACCTTTGTGAATAATGAGCCTATTCAGGAGTTTTGTGAAGGAAACAGTAATAAATATGTGTGTTTGGGCTCCTGAAGGCCACAAAGGGCTGATGAGGAACTTTAACCGGGAACCAGTGCTGTGTTTATGGGAATCCTCCATCCGTCCAGCATCTAAGTGATTCTATCCTAGTTTGACCTGAAGAACAGAAGGGGGCCGAGGACACATCCTTGAAGTAAACCAGCTCTCCATCATGGTCGCTGTGATTTTATGTACTGGTTTGGAAAAAGATCTGCTAGTCGTTGATGCTGGAGCTTAAACTTGACCAGGTTTTGTTTCTTTACCCGTTTCAGGTCCGTTCTCGGTTTGATTATTAAATCATTCTTGGACAAACGAGCAAAACTCTGATCAGCAGAAATAAGGAAACAACACCAGGAAGACTGGAAGGAGAAGAGTGGTCATAATGATGTGTAAAGATAAAAAACATTTTATTTTTGCTACATTTGTGCATAAATAGAGCTGTGTTAGATTATGATAAATGATAACCACCTTCGCTTGAACACCAGTAAAACAAAGGAAATGGTGATTGACTTCCAGAGAAACACTCCTCCTCACTCACCAGTAAACATCCAGGGAGCAGACACTGAGGTGGTGGACACCTTTAAGTACCTGGGTGTTCACCTCAACAGTAAACTGAACTGGTCCCACAACACAGATGCTCTGTATAAGAAGGGCCAAAGCCGCCTCCATCTCATGAGGAGGCTGAGGTCCTTCAGAGTTAACTCCCAGCTGCTAAAATCCTTTTATCACGCTGTTGTTGGCTCTGTTATTCATTCTGCTGTGGTCTGCTGGGGTGTAGGCAGCTCTTACCGAGACAGGAAGAGACTGAACAAGCTAGCTACCAAAGCTAGCTCGGTTCTGGGCTGCCCGCTGGATTCTGTTGAGGAGACGTGTGAAAGGAGGATGCTGGGGAAGATGACCTCCATCTTGAGAAACCCCTCCCATCCACTGCACTCCACTGTGGAGGTCATGGACAGCTCCTCCAGAGGTAGACTGAGACATCCCAGATGTAAAACTGAGCGCTATCGCAGATCCTTCATCCCCTCTGCTGTAAGAGTGTATAACTCCTCAGTTTAAGCTGTGCTGGTATCATCCTGGTACACAATAACACCAATGCAATATTCATGTGTTCTATACTTGTGCAATACCGGATCCACATTGTTGTCTGTGTCTCTTACAGTATGCTGCATAGTGCTGGTACCAAGTCTGTTTTTATCTTTATTTGTGGTTTTTTAGTGATCTAAGATTACAATACTAGATTACTGCCTATGTGTATATACATGTATCCTTGTTTTTATCTTTATTTGTGGTTTTTTAGTGATCTAAGATTACAATACTAGATTACTGCCTATGTGTATATACATGTATCCTTGTTTTTATCTTCTTCTAATTACCCTCTGAGTGATGGTGCTGCTGTGACAAGTGAATTTCCCCACTGAGGCATCAATAAAGTCTATTCTATTCTATTCTATTTAGTAAAGTAACTCCGTTCTTCTCCCGCCCACTCCTGGTTTTCCTACATTTTTCCAAACTGAGTTTAAACAAAGGGAACAGAACGGCTCTGGGCTTGTTTGGTCGGAGCGTGTAGGTGTGGAACGCCGCTGACTGTGACAGGAGTGTGAACCGTTCTCCTGTGGAGAGAAAGTTAAAACTGTCCTCTGAGATGCATTCTTCTGCTCCGAGAGAACTTTATGGACCTGGAACCACATCGATGCCGTTTACGTTGAAACCTGCACATCTGGGTCGGGTATTCCTGGATTTTCCTCTGGACTCGGGAGAGAAAAGCAGCTGATGAATCGTGGGTAACTGGTTGGTTCAGGCTGGAGTTGAGATGTTTCAGCAGAGTTAACAACGTTTGAGCCTGAAGGTTTAAATGAGTTCAAGCTTTAGTCAAAAGACCCAAAATGATTCATTTATAGTTTATAAAAACTGTTGCATCCATGAGGTCAGACACTGAAACAAAGGTCAACGTAGAAATTCTTCCTGTCGTGTCAAAAGTACTTTTTTATTTAATTTTTGATTTAATTTGATTTGTTTTTATTACTAAAGAGAGTTTATTAGGGTTTAACGGTCTGATTATGAAGGAATGATTTAACAAGAATCCAGATGAAAACAACGCATTAATATTGTTTTTTTTATCTCACCCTCTCACCCTTTTCCTCCTCCGTCTCCCTTTCTCTCCGTTCATCCCTCCATCGTTTCCATTAACAGGAAGTGACCTGTAGGTAAGTGCAGCCGCGGCTCCTCAGAGTTTTAAATAACTCCACTTCTTCTCCGAGCTCTTAGCTCTCCTCCTCGTCTCCTCCCCTCGACTCCCCTGCTCCTCCCACCGATGCAGCGTCTGTTTTATCGTGTTTTTTATATTTGAGTGTTTTCCACATATCTGCTGCCAGATGTCAGCGTGCTAATCTGTTTATTGTGCGTTACGCTCTGGCCTCCGCCCGTAAACGGGCCCAGACCAACTCCCGCTCTGACCCAGAGACAGAACACAAACAAACGGAGGCTCAGCGCCTCCTGCAGCTCCTCCGGTCTATTTATAGGAGCTGAAAAAGTGCCTCTCAGTCTCTGGCGTCTGTTCCCTCGTTATTTACAACAAACTCCAGCGGCTGATTTACAGTGATGCTGAGGGAACAGATCTCACCTCTGTTTAGAAAAGCTAACTTTAACCAGACGTGGTGGTAATCCAGATTATTTCATGCTGAAACACAAACATTTTTAAATGAAACTCTGATGAGAACGACTGGATGAATGTCTAACTCTGGGTTGTCAGCATATTTTATTTCCCTCTGGCTGGTTCAGATTAGCGGGATCTCACAGATGATGTAGAAATAGACTATTCCATTAATCTTGTTAGATTTTAGTTTCAGTAGAAAAGTGGTTTAGTTTATAGAAACAGTGAGCTGAGCAACTAAACCCAAAATAAAACTCAGGAGATGAGAATAACAGAGTAAAAATGGTGTTTCTATTAAGGAGACCTCAGTGACTTTAGCTGGATTATTACAGGTCAAACAAAACAAGAGATTAAAAATCTACAATCAGATTATTTCAAAAAGAACATAAAACATGAAAGTTCATTTTAAATGATTGAATTTGGCTCCTTCACATTTCTGACCCATCAGCTGGATCCCGCTCTACATTCATCTGTTTTCAGGTGTATTTATTAGTTTTCCCTGCACTAATTTACCAGGATGGGCTCCTCACAAAAACACCACCAGAGCACCAAACACTGATCAAAGCGCCACGAAAAGAAAAACGATTAAATCAGATGCACCACTCCTTCAGTTTGGTTTGACTGCAGCTGAGCTCCAGCAGCAACAGCAGCAGCAGCAGCAGCTGCAGCAGCAGCAACAGCTCCAGCAGCAGCAGCAGCAGCAGCAGCAGCAGCTCCAGCAGCAGCAGCAGCAGCAGCAGCTCCAGCAGCAGCAGCTCCAGCAGCAGCAGCTCCAGCAGCAGCAGCAGCTCCAGCAGCAGCAGCTCCAGCAGCAGCAGCAGCAGCAGCTCCAGCAGCTCCAGCAGCAGCAGCAGCTCCAGCAGCAGCAGCTCCAGCAGCAGCACCAGCAGCAGCTCCAGCAGCTCCAGCAGCAGCAGCAGCTCCAGCAGCAGCAGCTCCAGCAGCAGCAGCAGCAGCTCCAGCAGCAGCAGCAGCAGCTCCAGCAGCAGCAGCAGCAGCTCCAGCAGCAGCAGCAGCAGCAGCAGCTCCAGCAGCAGCAGCAGCAGCAACAGCAGCAGCAGCAGCAGCATCAGCTCCAGCAACAGCAGCAGCAGCAGCAGCAGCATCAGCTCCAGCAACAGCAGCAGCAGCAGCAGCAGCAGCTCCAGCAGCAGCAGCAGCAGCAGCAGCAGCACCAGCAGCAGCAGCAGCAGCTCCAGCAGCAGCAGCAGCCCCAGCAGCAGCAGCAGCAGCCCCAGCAGCAGCAGCAGCAGCAGCATCAGCTCCAGCAACAGCAGCAGCTCCAGCAGCAGCAGCTCCAGCAGCAGCAGCAGCAGCAGCAGCTCCAGCAACAGCAGCAGCTCCAGCAGCAGCAGCTCCAGCAGCAGCAGCAGCAGCAGCTCCAGCAGCAGCAGCAGCAGCAGCACCAGCAGCAGCTCCAGCAGCAGCAGCTCCAGCAGCAGCAGCTCCAGCAGCAGCAGCTCCAGCAGCAGCAGCAGCAGCAGCAGCAGCATCAGCTCCAGCAGCAGCAGCAGCAGCAGCAGCAGCAGCAGCAGCTTCAGCTCCAGCAGCAGCAGCTCCAGCAGCAGCAGCAGCTCCAGCAGCAGCAGCTCCAGCAGCAGCGTCTACTCCTGACCGCCCCCACCAACACTCGCTGCCACCACCGTAACTTTTATAACCAGGGGAAACCTGGATGCTGCTCACCATGCAAAGGCTTTTCAGATGGTCACATCAGACTCTGACACCTGTTCCATTTGCTGATTGGTTCTTTTTTCTGTTCTCCCATCTTTTCTGTTTTCTGATTGGATTGTTGTTACTGTCAGATTCTGTTTTTGTCTTTTATTCGTCGACGAAAATGTCGATCAATATTTGTAATGAGTCTTTATAGATGTATGTTTTTTTGTTTTTATTTTGTTTGTCTGCAAAAATTCATTAATCACAAAAAAATTTCTTCAACAAAATGAACACACACACACACACACACACACACACACACACACACACACGCACACACACACACACACACACACACACACACACACACACACACACATTAATTAGAGCGCTAAGCCACAGCTGCAGAGGAATTCTTTAGAGTTCATTTATGATTCCAGATCCTGACTGATGCTTTAGGAAAACCGATGATGTCATAGTTTGGTTCTGGATCAGCAAGTGTTTCTGTCACCTTTTCAAACAGCACCGACACATTTCTGACTGTTTGTATTTTTATCACCAGGAGAGGTTTTTACCAGAGAAAAGAGACGAGCAGCTGTTTTAGTTCAATTATTAAAAAAGTGCTTCTCAGGTTTAAAGTTTTTTATCTGAAACTGAACTAATGATGATCCAACAGGACCTCTGTCTCAGCTCTGGTCCAGGTGTTCCTGCAGGTGTTTTACGTGTGCGGATGTTTTTATAAACAGAAGCTTCCTGAACAGCCTCTGTTCAGAGAAAAAGAGTTCGCATCACAGACATCCATGTAAAGAAGCATCTGATGTCCTACTCAGGGACATACACAGGGAGAACATGCTAACTCCACGCAGCTGGGATTCAAACCTGCAGCCTTCATGCTGCGAGGCCCCATAGCCACCTTCTGCTCCACCGCCCCAGGATGAAAATGTAGATCCAACTCGGCGCTGCAGGAGCGTCCTGCTCACCTGGTTGGAGACGAAGACATCACCTGCAGACCGACGCTGCTCTGAGAGAAATGAGCATCCATTAGTCAGAGTTGGCCGCTGCGACGTGTTTCTCCTCAGGGTGTGCTTCAGACCAAATGTTCTCCAACATGTCTGGCTTCCTCTGGTGAACAACAGTGATTTCACTGTCTGCCCACGTCACACCTCCCATTCACGTCTATTTAAACCAGCAGCTCGTGGCGCAGGACTCCAGTTATTTTTGGTTTTGTCTCCTCGGTTCTGAAACGCTCCTGATAACACCACCACGGGTCGCAACAGCTCCAAACATCTTCAGCACAAGCAGAACATCCTGTTCAGGACCAAAACGGGTCTGAGGAGACTCGAAGGTCTCAGCTTTCCCTCTGGGTGCTTTTGCTTTTCGCACCAAGAGATGAAGATTAAATTGTGTCTTCATCAAAGCTGCTCCTGCCTCACACCTAAATTCATCTCCTCACCTTTCCCACTTTTTCCTTCCCACTTTCGCTCCGGGTCCCGCTGCTTCCCTGCCCTCAGACTGTCATGCTAACAGCACCTCTCACCTTTGATCATTATCTTCTCTTCACCCTGACGCTGTTTCCTAATGACGGCTGCTCTCACAGGGAGGAAAGTAGAGGAGGTTTTATGTGAAGTTTACCGTGACGACGGGACGTGAGGGAAGCCGGAAAATCCAGATTTCATTTAGAAAACATCTTTGTGTCGACATCATGATAAAAAACTCATCAAAGTATTCCGACGCGCCGAAGTTCAACAACTGCAGCTTTTGTCCTCGGAGACGTTTTTACTGATTTGTGTCACGCCAAGAAAACTAAAACAAGAACGCACGAATCTGTCTTATGTTTAAGTTTCATCTGAAAACAGGATTCATAAACTATCTTGATTAGCTCCAGATGTTTTGAGACAAATGTTTTAGGCCTTTATTGTGAAGGATTACAGCAAGCTGTGAGCTCCTCTGTTGTTTGTGTACTCTGATTACTTTATTAAGGCTACGTATTTGTCAAATAATAATAATAATAATAATCATCATCATCATCATCATAATGATAATAACAACAACAATAATAGTACACTAATACTGAATCTGCATCAGTTATTTGTGCCTTTTTACAGACTTTATGATATTTATGGTTGTTTTTTGTTGTTATTGTTCTCGTAGGTAGCTGGAAGTGTTGTTTACTCCAGCGTGTTTGTTTAGCTGAATGATGAGGTCATTTAGAAAACATTCTGAATATAAAAATAGAAAACAAGCTCACAGATCATAACTTTTGTTGTTTGAGTTGATTAAAACATTTGTGACCAACATGAAACGTGATGCAGCCACATCTGGAACATCTCATCCCGATGTCAGCTGACCGATCACATGATCACCAGGTCAGCCGACCCGAGCCGGCGTCTTCATGACGGACCGGTCTCACACCTAGAGCGGAGCTACGGCGATCCAGTGAGTGACGATTACGAGGGAGAGAAAAAGCTGCAAAGGTGAGAAGGAGGACGATGATGAGGAGGAGAACGAGAGAGGGAGCGAAGTGATGACAGGTTATTTTTCACCTCCTCTCTCCTGACAGCTGATGTTATTTCCTATCCTCCGCGGACTCTCGGCTGATCCAATCTAAGGCTCCTCAGGACGGCCCTTCTGAAGCCTCGTAACCAAATGAAAACCTTTATTACATGCCCCCCCACCATGGAGGTCCAGCTGTTGTTCTCATGAGGACCGAAGCTCAGCGTGTGTAAAACTCATTCATGTTCATTAAAGGTAGACGTAGGAACGACCAGCAGCAGAACCTGAGAGGATCCCAAGCTAAACGTTCTGATCCATCGGCCCACTACCTCTCCTCCATCAAGGCTCCGAGATACTAGAACGTCCAACCTGGAGAAAACGTTCCACCTCCATCCGTTAAAGAACCACAGCCTCAGATTTACCTCCAGGTGTGATTTCTTTGATACGATTGAGACGAAGAGGGAGGAGGTGGTGATGACAGCTAATCAGACGGGTGTGAGGGAGGAGAGTGGAGGTGATGGTTCCTCCTAAACGTGGCAGGAGAGGGGTCGTACCCGGGAACGGTGGGAGATTGAGTTTCTGCATGTGCCAGGAGATGTGAGTGTGAATGGGAGAACAAGGAAAAGGTCAAAGTCAGCCTCGGATCTAAAGGGACGCGTCTGTGGGTCTTTTTAACGACATCACTCTTATTTAAACGAGGGGATTTGTTTTAGTTTATCCTGATTTTAGAGAAAACTAAAATGATTAAAGAGTCGATCCAGGAGGAAGAGAACAGAGAAGTGGGAATTCTGGAGATCCATCCAGGGATCATGGAAAAGAACAGAGACCAGCAGGGTCTCTTGGACCTGAGCTAATTAGTGACTTTTTCATCCTTTTAGTTTATCTGCAGCAAACTTTGTTTTCCTGTCATGGATTCAACAAGCTGAGTGACACGGATCCATGTCTGAGTGAAGAATCACCTCCTCGTGAGGAGTCACGTCCACAAACGTGGAGAAATGTCTTCCCAGGTGCTCTCATCTAATAACGGCTTCAGAAAGGTAAACAAAGACCTCAGGAGGGTCAGACGAGGACGTTTCAGCAGAAGCAGGAGAACCCGGCCCGTTTCAGAGTTTGTCTCGTTGTTAAGATCCCAGATCTGAGACTTTTCTTCTACTACTGAACCAGAGTGTGAGCTGCGGTCCAGTTTCAGACGTCTGTTCCTGAGTGGGCTCACTTTGTCGCTGATAGGAGATGGAATCATGGAATATTTATGATCTGTTTTCCTGCTTGTTTTCTCTGAGTGCTCTCTTCATCGCTGCAGAAAGACTAAAATAAACATTTCCTTACATCCTTCATTTGCTGCACTCTAAAACTAAATCCCATCCCACCCCCCACCCCACGTTCGGCTCAAATGGGAGGGGGGGGGGGGGTGTTCCAATTCTTAGGAGGAGGGAAAAACAGGGAATCTGACCCTTTAAAGGATTTTCCTAACACAGCATTCAGTAAAAGTTCTGAAACAGAAAATCAGACGCATGAAAAATAAAGTTTATGTTCCGGCTTTGATTAAGTAAACAAAAACAAAAACAGACCAAAAACAACACGATGCAACAACTTTTAGATGTGATGGAACGTTTTGTCTCAACCATCGAGCCTTCTAAGCCTTTCCAGAAATGGGCAGGGCCATTTCAGAGAGGAGGAAGTGATGTCACAGATCTAAGAAAACAGCTAGGGAGGAAAGTGTGAATACGTTTCAGAGTTAGAACTTTTAAACATAATTGAACTCCACACTCTTAGTCCCAATCAGCTGTTTGTTTTCCAGCTGACGCCGCTCACTCGGCTCAGGAAGGGAAGTTTTAAACAGGACGTGACAACCTTGTCACGAACTTGGCCGTCTAGAGCCAACAACCGTCAACCCCACCAACGGCTTGTCAACAAAATGTAATCAGGTCCAGGAAATCCGATTACAGGCTGTGCTTCACGTTTCTAATTTGATTTTTTCATCAGAACACTTGATCCAGTGACAGACCATAATTCACTTAATGGCAGCATCACTTCAGAAATCTGCTTGGAATAGCAGGAGGACATGTTAATTCATCTTAGGCCAGGAAAGATGGAATTAAATAATCTGTTAGATTAGTAGCAGGCTGCTGCCTCACAGCACCGGGATGCAAACACGACAGGAGGAGCAGGAAAACCGCCGCTGAGCAGGAGGCCATGATGGAGCCGATGGGAGACCACGAGAGAGCCAAAGGGAGGTCACGAGGGAGCCGATGGGAGGCCACGAGGGAGCTGATGGGAGGCCACGAGAGAGCCGACGGGAGGTCACGAGGGAGCCGATGGGAGGCCACGGGAGAGCCGATGGGAGACCACGAGAGAGCCGATGGGAGGCCACGAGGGAGCCGATGGGAGGTCACGAGGGAGCCGATGGGAGACCACGAGGGAGCCGATGGGAGGTCACGAGGGAGCCGATGGGAGGCCACGAGGGAGCCGATGGGAGACCACGAGAGAGCCGATGGGAGGTCACGAGGGAGCCGATGGGAGGTCACGAGGGAGCCGATGGGAGGTCACGAGGGAGCCGATGGGAGGCCACGAGGGAGCCGATGGGAGGTCACGAGGGAGCCGATGGGAGGTCACGAGGGAGCCGATGGGAGGCCACGAGGGAGCCGATGGGAGGCCACGAGGGAGCCAATGAGAGGTCATGAGGGAGTCAATGGGAGGTCACGAGGGAGTCAATGGGAGGTCACGAGGGAGCCGATGGGAGGCCACGAGGGAGCCGATGGGAGGCCACGAGGGAGCCAATGAGAGGTCATGAGGGAGTCAATGGGAGGTCATGAGGGAGCCAATGGGAGGTCACGAGGGAGCCAATGGGAGGTCACGAGGGAGTCAATGGGAGGTCATGAGGGAGCCAATGGGAGGTCACGAGGGAGCCGATGGGAGGTCACGAGAGAGCTGATGGGAGACCACGAGAGAGCCAATGGGAGGCCATGAGGGAGTCAATGGAGGTCATGAGGAGCCAATGGGAGGTCACGAGGGAGTCAATGGAGGTCACAAGAGAGCCAATGGGAGGCCACGAGGGAGCCGATGGGAGGTCACGAGGGAGCCGATGGGAGGCCACGAGGGAGCCGATGGGAGACCACGAGAGAGCCGATGGGAGACCACGAGAGAGCCAATGGGAGGCCATGAGGGAGTCAATGGAGGTCATGAGGAGCCAATGGGAGGTCACGAGGGAGCCGATGGGAGACCACGAGAGAGCCAATGGGAGGTCACGAGGGAGCCGATGGGAGGCCACGAGAGAGCTGATGGGAGACCACGAGAGAGCCAATGGGAGGCCATGAGGGAGTCAATGGAGGTCATGAGGAGCCAATGGGAGGTCACGAGGGAGTCAATGGAGGTCACAAGAGAGCCAATGGGAGGCCATGAGGGAGTCAATGGGAGGTCACAAGAGAGCCAATGGGAGGCCATGAGGGAGTCAATGGAGGTCATGAGAGAGCCGATGGGAGATGGGAGGTCATGAGGGAGTCAATGGGAGTTCATGAGGAGCCAATGGGAGGTCACGAGGGAGTCAATGGGAGTTCATGAGGGAATCAATGGGAGGTCATGAGGGAGTCAATGGGAGTTCATGAGGAGCCAATGGTAGACCACGAGAAAGATACGGTAAAATCAGCAAATGGTCCAATGATGGAGAAACTAAAATCAATCAAATCCAAAGACAAGATGCTTTCCATCATTAACATTTTGACCAGAAACAAGTAAAAAAACAACATAAACCCCTTTTTTTTATTTATTTATTTTGGGCGATACGAGTTATGATGTCATAACTATAATAAACATATTAACAATAATGTAAGTCAGTACTGCCTACCTTTTCAGTTTGACCTCCTGCTGGTAAGAAAGATTTGTTTTAACACAACAGAAAGTTCATAAATATTCTGCTTTTAACGGAGCGGTTGGTATTAAAAAACATAAACATTAGTAATGTATATAAAGTATCTGTAATTAACTCCTCACTCATTATGTTTCGTTTCATCATAACATGAGTTTTATTATTGTAACTATGAATAGATGCTTTTAACTTTACACTCATTTGTAACACAACGATGCTAAAACATCCCAGTTAAATAAAAAGCGAGAAAGGAGAGCAGGGAGTGAGCTGCAGTTATTCATCTTTTATATTTAACAACAGACTCTTTCATGCACTTTGCTTCATTAGTGAGCATCAACATTCAGGTTTACTAAAGCTAAGTCTGGATTATTATATATGGCTCAGTTCCATCTAAGCTGATTATTCCAGCTTCACTCAGAGGTTAAAGTGTTTTGGTAACACTTTACAATAAGGGTCCCTTATTAACATTACTTAGTGCATTATTATGCATTAATGAACTATTTAATAACTTATTAACAACTGCCTAACCATATTATGTAATGCATTACTAAGCAGACCCCCCAGCTCTTTGTCCTAACCTTAAGGACACTTGGTAGTTAACACTAATGGTAACGTTAATAAAGGGACCTTTTGTTTAATAATGCTTAATAAGGCATTAAGTAACGTTAATAAAGGACCCTTATGGTCAACTGTTACCAGTGTTCAGCTTTCAGACTGGCTGGATGCAGACACAAGTTAAAACATTAATTATCTATTAAAAATGTAAAATTTGAAGAATCTCTGTGGCTTTGACCCACTTTAGTTTAGTGGAAAACCTGGAGTCAGTCCGGTGGATCCAAACAGGAAGCTGGACCTGAGTTTGGGAATTTAATCTGCTGCTCTTATAATGAAATCACCCTCCATTCTTAAAATAACTTTATAGCTTTTTTTAGGTTTGTGTTTTCTGTGACTAAACATGGGACTAAATGTTTTAAATCTCAGTATCAAACTTCAGTTTGGTTACTTTAATCTACATCCCCGTTCTAGAAATCCGGAAGATAACTCTGAGGGCCACAAATGGTTCCACTTTGGACACACCTGAGCTAACAGCTCGTCAGATGAGGACAGGTTTCATCTTGACATGACTCCTATCTCAGGAAAATCACCACGGGTCACCGCTCATTTAATGTTGCTCAGTTACTCCTGCAGAGATATTCCTGTGCAGGAAGCGTCACAGACAGACAGACAGACAGACAGGCTGACAGACGTATGTTATATTTATAATTGAGCTTTAATCCCAACAGACCCACACAAACACATGAACACACGCTGTAGGTGTGTGTTAGCAGCTCTTCTGTCAGTCCATTTAAACTGCAGTCAGGCCAGGGAGACACACACACACACACACACACACACACACACACACACACACACACACACACACACACACACACACACACACACACAGAGTCTTGGCAGAAGTGCAGTGTGACCAGGGGAAAGAGGAGGGAAACGGGGATTTGAGAGTGTTGCAGGAAGAAAGAGAGACAGGCAGGAAGACAGACGGAGAGTGGATGTGGCGCGTCCCCAGCGCCCGGCATCACAGAGAAGTCTTTTTGGCCTGTCATTCACCATCAGCTCATATTAGAAGCTGAGGGAAACCCCTGGGATTGGAACAGGGATGAAAACTGCAGGAATTACAGCAGGGAGGGAAACCACACAGAGAGACAAAGACTGGAGGAAATACAGAGAGGAGGAGGGAAAACTAAACCAGAATATATCCGTACAGAATCTGGGATGAGGGTGATCTGGGGAGAAGGATGAGACAAAAGGAATATGGAACAAAGAATAAAAGAAAGAAACAAACATCACAACCATAAACAGAAAAGGTTCAAGAGAGAGGAGGTGGTTTTTTAGGTTGATGTGTTTAAATCCAGATAACTGGGAGAAGTTCTAAACTGGGACGCTTATGAGGGTGGACCTGCAGAGCCGAAGCTCTAGTTTCTGGTCAGCAGTCATCCAAACATCGGTCTGAAGAAGGAAAACTGGACAACCGGAGGTAGAGTTAAAGGTCGACCCGTGTTCTGATCCAATAAGAGCTTCTGAAAAGGCCCATGTTCGTTCAGGCAGAGCGGTACCAGAACACACAGAACCTGACAGCTTGTTGTGTTTGGGTCTGCAGACCAAAGGGCATCCTTTGTCTGAATGTTCCAAAGTCAACCAGGAAGTGACTAAAGTTGTAGTTCCACCCTCATCCACTAGGGGCGGGTCTACTTTACGGTCATGACAACTCGGGGTGTGTGTGTGTGTGTGCGTGTTGTTAAATGCTTGAAATTATGAATAATTAGATTTGATTGACAGCTAGCATGAGCGTCAGAGGTAGCATCAGAGCTAGTGCTAGCGGCTCCGGGGAAGGCCTCAGCCTCCCGTTAATAGATGTTCAGCCGTTAGCTTCGGTTAGCTTGGAGCTGTGAGAATGAGATCCTCCATTTTTGTATTGTCCGGGAGCGTCAAGACACCAAGATGGCAGTGATCGGAACCGTCCACTGGGCTTCAAGTCAAAGCCTCAGAAACCTATGGGTGACATCACAGAGGCTGTGTCCATTATGTTAACAGTCTATGCTGCAGACAGGTCGTGGTGTCCACGCTGACCTGACGTTCCCCACCCAAAGCCTCAAGCATCAGAACTGGACCAAGGTCTGGTCCAATAAATCCTGTTTTAGTTTCCTTCCTGTGGAGGGTCATGGCCCTTACTTCAGGAAGACGGAGAACCAGATGCATCATGGGAAGAAGGTAGACCAGAGGTGACTTGTAGCTTCTATAAACCTGCAAACATCCTTCAGGATGCAGGAGACAAGCTGTCAGAAGCATTTCATTTATTCTGGAAATGAGGTCATATTTTATTTCATGTAAACCTGAGTTAAATAATCTAACATCAACCAGCAGCACAGGGCGACAGTGGAAAGGAAAATCCTCTTTGAGCAAGAAGAAACCTCCATCAGAACCAGAACCAGGACCAGGATGGACCAACTGGATCTAAGAGGACAGGGACCATTGAAAATAAAGTTAATGGCAACAACAGTAAATAACACAGAGAGTTAAGGGAGCAGCATAACTAAAGGGATGAGCCAGGAGAACAGGGTGTCTGCCTCATGGATGATCGTTAATTAAATCTGATGTTCCACCGGAGAGGAGTCAGAACGGAAAGCTCTTCCTCCTGCAGTCTGAGAGCCAGGTGTTCTTCAGGGAACATCTGGAAGCAGAAGATCTCTTCTGATTGGTTCCTGGTAGTTCTGCTGGACTCCTGCAGAAAGACAGGCAGACAGACAGACAGACAGACAGACAGACAGACATACAGACAGACAGATAGATAGATGATAGATAGATAGATAGATAGATAGATAGATAGATAGATAGATAGATAGATAGATGATAGATAGATAGATAGATAGACAGACAGACAGACAGACAGACAGACAGACAGACAGACAGACAGACAGGTAGATAGATAGATAGATAGATAGACAGACAGACAGACAGACAGACAGACAGACAGACAGACAGACAGATAGATAGATAGATAGATAGATAGATAGATAGACAGACAGACAGACAGATAGATAGATAGATAGATAGATAGATAGATAGACAGACAGACAGACAGACAGACAGACAGACAGACAGACAGGTAGATAGATAGATAGATAGATAGATAGATAGATAGATAGACAGATAGATAGATAGATAGGAGGGAATGGAGTTAACGGAGGGGGAGAGGGAGGGGGGGGGGGTGCGGTTATTGGAAAAGACGCGCACGCGCTAATCCGATGAAGAGCCTCCGTTACCGGGGAAGGAGGAGTTTGTGGGTCCTTCCTTCCTCCGGAGCGAACTCTCATATCTCACATATCAATAATTCAGGCGCGCGCCACAGAGCAGCAGCTCCCCCCGCGCGCTATGACTTCTGCTGCCTCGTTCCTCACGGCGCGCGACTCCCGCTCCTCCGTTTCCAAGTGGGAGAAAAAAGCAGCTGAAAAGTGAGAAAAGAGGAGGAGAAAACCGGGGACTCGAGCGGAGAAACACCGGTAACGAACACATTCACCCCCCCCCCCCGAAACGCAGGAGGCGCGTCAGACGAACCGGCTCCTCAGAACCAGACCGGGAGTTTACAGTCCAACCGCCCCAGAACCGGCGCGCGCTCTAACGGGCTGAACCGGAACCCGTCTTGAAACTCTTCTTACCGACCTTTAGAGGGGAGCAGAACCGGTTCGGTTCCAGCGAAGTTCTGATCGGTGTGGTTCGGCATGCTGGTGTTGTGTCTGCTGAGCGCCGCGTGGCTCGCGGCGAGCCCGGCTCGCGCTCAGAACGAGACCGAACCCATCGTCCTGGAGGGAAAGTGCCTGGTTGTGTGCGACTCCAACCCGACCTCGGACCCCACGGGCACGGCGCTCGGGATCTCCGTGCGCTCCGGCAGCGCCAAGGTGGCGTTCTCCGCGGTCCGGAACACCAACCACGAACCCTCCGAGATGAGCAACCGGACCATGGTCATCTACTTCGACCGGGTAGGAGGCAGAGCCCGAGTGGTGTTTCCCTCTGCAGCAGCTGAAGTTTACGCTCAAACATTTAAAAAGGTCTCAGGTGGTTTTAGAGACGAGCAGGTTTATTTAGACTGATGGTCTTTGTTTGAGTCCATTAAAATAGTTTATTTCAAATTAAAACTCCAGTTCGGTTCATCTGAGAGGCGCAGAGAGCAAAGTGTTAACAAAATAAAAGTTTCTGTTTTTTAAACTGTCCTTCAGTTACTTCACCTGTAACCCTTTCACCTGGAACGTCCATGTTTGTCACGGAGACAGGAAATCAGATCAGATTTTATCTGCAGGTGTGTGTGTGTGTGTGTGTGTGTGTGTGTGTGTGTGTGTGTGTGTGTGTGAGGGGTCAGAGGGCCCTCGGAGGACTCTCAGGAGTAATCACTGAACAGAAAATACTCAGAACCACTTAGATGATGAATTTATTCAGACGTGGTTGAACATTTAAATCTGAAGTGTTTGGAGAAGCGTTTAAAGCTTTATTAATTTTGTTTATTTATGAAATATTTCAGTATAAATCTGATAAACAGAAAAACAACGTTTTCCTTCATTTCTTCTCTTTCAGGTTCTCGTAAACGTTGGGAGAAATTTTGATGAAGAGCGAAGTAATTTCATCGCACCGCGGAAAGGGATTTACAGTTTTAACTTCCACGTAGTCAAAGTCTACAACCGTCAAACCATCCAGGTAGTTATCTGTGTGTGTGTGTGTGTGTGTGTGTGTGTGTGTGTGTGTGTGGACCACACCAAGCACCCTCTTGCTATTCTCTCCTCACTAAGTTGACCTGACTAGACGTTAGGGACGTGTCTCCAGGACGGCGTCCTCTGTCCTCTGGCCCATCATAGTGACTCAGACCCGGGGGACGGGTGAAGCTCGTGCCCCCATGAGGACGGTTTAAGGTGGACCAGCTTCTGTTTCAGCACCACGGACAGCGACACGCCCTTTTCTATGATGCAGAAAGATTTTTGTCCTTTTCTAAAAACACAAACCTCGTTTGAAACGTTTCCTAAGGAGACAGATTTAACGTTTGCTCCTGGTTTTTCCGTTAGGAGGTTGTTTTAAATTAGTTTTCTGTTTTCCGACTCTTACGTCCCACTTTGCCTTCATCCCGCTCCGCTCACAATGCCGTTGCTGCGTTTCCACATTGTTCCGTTTTGACACATACCTGGAAGATGGTGAACGGTTTCTAGTCCATTTCCAGCACTTAGCGTACACGTGATGCTGCAGTACAAGCCACCCGGCAGTAATTACAATGCATCTCTTGTAAATTAAACTGTTGTGTAATTATGCTGTTGGCTCCTTGGGGCTTTGGCATTATGTTTTGCTGCTTATACTTTATTACTGCAGTCTTGAATTAATGAACACGGCTACAGCAGCGACAACAATTACAACAACTGGAGGAGCGGGCGATAATCGAGGGGATGAATGTGGAGTTAAGCTCGCCGAGCGGTTGAGGTCATCCTTCTGTGGCTGCGCGGGGATAGATGATGGCAGCAAACATTTGACTTGTGGCACTGAAGTAATTAAGTCTGTCACACCATGCAGAAAATGATGGTGATGATTTGTGTCATAATGCGTTACCATTAGCGCAGCTCTTCCTGCTAATTGTCTTGTTCATCTAATGAATCTGTGGCAGATTTATTCCAAAAGGGCTAAAACAACAAATGTGGATGCAGATCAGATACGTGCTTAGATCACCGACTTTTACACAATCTGTGCAACTTTGATCCAAATATATGAACCCAGACTTCGTAAAGTTTGGTTCTGAGATGAATCAGACGGCTGTAGGTTTTCCTCCGTCGAGCTTCCAGCCGGTTTGCTGCTCAGCCTCAACCTGTTCCAGTCCTCCTCCCATCCATCCTGCACATCTGCTGCGCTGAAAACTCCCACTGTTTGATTGCCTTAGAGGAAGCTACTGCGGTGCACGAAGGAGACGGGAGACAGCAGGAACGGGAGAGGTGGTGTGAGGGACGAGAGCGTGTAGGTAAACGTGCGGAGTTGGGCGGAGCAGAGGACACGGCAGCAGAGGTGATATTGGTCAGAAAAGAAAAACAAGAGAAGAGATAATTGGACAGGATTGGAGGAGAAACAAAAGGTTGAGGGACACACACAGAAAGCCGGAGCTGACGAGTACCTATTGATTAGGAGGAAGTGGATCGCTGCACCAGGAGGAGAATAAACAGTTTGTTTCATCCCTCTGCTGATGTGAGAGGTGACAGAAACCACGCAGGTGTTTCTGCTGGCTGCCAAGCAATTAAACACAAATGCTGCAAATGAAATCTAGTTGATCCAAAGAGCGTCCCTCGTCTCTCGTCCCGAGATGTGACCCGCCGCCGCCGCCTGCTTCCATTAAAGCGAAACGTATTTACAGCATTTTCAGAAAAAGGCTCATAATATGCATATCAAATACCGCCGTGTTGTTTATTTCATTTGCAGTTATTTTTATGTCCTGAGCAACAGAACAGATTCAAATGAACGTTGTCATGAGTTCCTGCTGCTGGATGGAGCTGAGAGCTCAAAAAGACAAGCAGCCGGTAGGACATCAGCACTCAGGTCGGCTCCTTAAATAAACCCTTGTCCTGCTTTATCTGGAGAAGCAAAAGGCTTTATGTTGAAAATAATGTGAGTCATCAGGCAGAGGTTAATGTGCTGCGTGAGCGATGCTCAGAACCAACAGTCTCATTATCAGACGTGAATATTAGCTTTAGAGCGGAACCACAGAAAACAGCTGAAAGCAGGTCCGTTTTCCTAGAGAACCAGCAGAATATTCAGAAGGAACGAGGTCTGGGAGATTTTTGCAGCGGTATTGTTGAGCACATGAGCATTCAGCTCAGCGTTCATAAAGGCCTCGGGTCAAAGCGGGCCTGTAGCGCCTGAAGTCACACATCTAAAACGCCTCACACTGGGTGCATGAAAGGCCTTTCTGTCACTACGAGTTTTAGAAAAGAAAACCTGGAGGCGCTGCTTCCAGCTGCTGATAGCTCACTGCCTTCACAATAAGAGCTTTTAAAGATTCTTTTGGCTCACAACAACAGATTTAAACACAAAAATCTTCATCTTAAAGGGGAAATCAAACAAGACTTCCTCAAACATGAGAGCATAGCCTACTTGTGTTTGAAGGGTTTAATGAAAATGCTGAGCTGTTGCATGTTTCAGGTGTTTTGTTGCAGCTCTTCCTGCTGTTTCTGCTCTTTTTTCTGGTTTATCTGCATCAATTTTAACTAAAATGTTTAAAACTTGAAACCATTTTGCTGAGGTGATTAGCAGGTAGTGAAGGAAACAGCTGAGCAGGGTTTCCACTGCAGGTTCTCAGGTTAAAGGTAGAAAATAGACAAAGAAATCAGCTGATCCACAGGCTGGTACTGGTTCCAGGTCCAGAGGCTCGACCCACTGGTTTAACATATTAGGGTTCATCTGAAGATCCACTCACTGGTCACTTTAAACGTTTTTTACATTTTAAATGATCAGGTTTAATTAGTTATTAACACAAATGTCCAATCAGCCAATCAGAAAGCAGCAGCAGAATGATGTAAGCTTATTTGAATGTTCCATGGTTGCTGGTACCAGACAGTCTGATCTGCTGGGACTTGAACCCACAACCATCTCTAGGGCCAGAGGTCAGATCTGGTTCCTTCCAAGGTCTTCAGAACCACCAGCTGATCCAGATGGACTCCAGCTGCAGAAGACCACCAGGTGTCTCTCCTGGCAGCTAAGAACAGGAACCTGAGGCTCCAGTTCCCACAGGATCACCAGAACTGGGCCTGGTCTGGATTTCAGCTGCATCCTAACCCTGACCCATCTTCTGATGCTACCTCCAGCAGGAGCATGCACCATGTCACAGAGCTCAGATCATCTCTAACTGGTTTCTAGAACATGACCATGAGTTCACTGGACTCCAACGGCCTCCATGGCCACCAGATCCCAGTCCAGAACCTTTGGGATGTGGTGGAACGGGAGCTTCTCATCATGGATGGAGCTGATGCTGTCATGTCAGGATGGACCAGAACCAGTGAGGACCAGAATCTCTGTAGAAGCTTTACAAAGCCTTGATGGAGCCAAGACACCAAGAATTCGGACGTTTATGAAGATAAAAGGAGGCCTGACCCGGTGCCAGACAGGTGTACGTAACGACGTGGCCCACCTGAATGTGACGTTTATATTTTATCTGAAAGTTTCATATTCTAAAAAATGTCGATTAGCATCAATTTAACATGAAAACATTAAGATACAGATTTAGTTTTTATTCACGTCTGCAGAAACAATCTTTAATGTTTTCACCTGGAGTGAAGATGGAGATCTTCTAAAGTTTCTAATCTGGACTCATCAGTGGAGATAAGGTCATAATAATCATATATAACATGTAAATTCATATTCATCCACGGCAGCGCTAATACCAAACCAAGAATGCAGAACATGGCCGCCTTCTGGAAAGGATTCAGAAAGGTCAGATATTAAATGTCACCTTTCACTCATGTTTGTTAATTCTGTTATCATGAACTTATTCTCCGTTAAGCGTGGAGCGGCGCTGACGTTTGTGGAGCGATAACGACTCCGAGCTGATGTCTAAAAGCTGTGAGTTAAACAGAACAGCTGTTTAACAACAATAATGTCAGACGAATAAATGATAATTATCTCATAAAGAATCATCTCCAGCCCGCAGAGATCACAGCTAATCACCAGGAAGCTCTTTCATCTGCTTCGCCGTGACCACGGATCTCAGACGCGTCGCGGTTCCTGCTCGTTCCTGTAGTGGAACTTTAAACTAGAACAGATTTATTTACATGACAGGAACCTGCTGGCTGCTGCCAAAGGGAGGAGAGTTCCCACAATGTGACTATAAACAGATTTATGTGTTTGTTTCATCAGTAACACACACGCACACACACACGCACGCACACACACACACACACGCACGCACACACACACATACACACGCACATACACACACACACACGCACATACACACACACTCACACACACACACACACACACACACACACACGAGCCAGATGCTTGGTTTGATTTCCTTCCAGCAAACGCGCGTCGTCTCAGTTTGGCAGAACATGACAGAAGGCTGATTTTCGATCATCATGAGTAAAAACGCTGCTCTGAATGTGATTTTAAATGTTTTATTTCTGCATGAATTAAATATTTTTAAAAGTTAAAGATGTACTGATTCTGGGCCGGTGTTGATTTCTGGTTCTCCATCAGCTCAGAGCTGGTTTATCATAGATGAGACTTAAATCATGACTCTGGGGTGAAAACGTCTACGTGGCTCACGAGTTCCTCCTAAACTGAATTAGCTGCTAGCGACGAGTTCACGGACCAGAAAAGGATGTTTGCCTAAAAACAAGCTGGACTCTTAAAATCTAAAATAACTTTTGCTTTTCATCAGTTTTGTCCTGAGTACTGGATCATTCCCAACGTCGTTGGTGCACCTAGTAAAAAACACTTCTTGTATTTGTTTTGATAAAATAAGTTTTATCTGTTGAACTTCAGCTGGAAGATTCAACAAAGTCAGATGTTCACTGAACGTTTTCCTGAAACCTCCAGAAAACTTGTTTAGTGAAGTTTCTTCAGCCAGTCGGACGTTTCTCCTAACGACACCCGGAAAAGATTCCCTCCAGGGAATATTCTCCCTGGTTCTGGGTTTGGTTGAACTTTCTCACAAAAGAGCAAAAGTCAAGCCCCTCCCCCTCCTGCTGGTCACCAGTTTGACCCCTCCCTCTCACGCTGGTCACCAGTTTGGCCCCTCCCCTTCCTGCTGGTCACCAGTTTGGCCCCTCCCTATCCTGCTGGTCACCAGTTTGGCTCCTCCCCCCCCTGCTGGTGACCATTTTGGCCCCTCCCCCTCTCTGTACTCTCTGACTTTACAGTAAAACACAAAAACACCTGGTGTTTAGTTAAACACGTATGAGGCAGCGCGGCGGTGAATCCATCAGCTCTGATTGTTCAAAGCTGCGTTTCTCTGGTTTAATCTGTAAAATATTTACGTTCTAAGAATTGATTCTCTAAAACTCAGTCTCAGCGTGTGCTCGCTGCAGGATTTACAGCTGGAACGATTCTCCCGCACACAGATGAAACCTGAGGGACGTTTGCAGGAAGGGACAGAGGACTGAGGACGTCTCTAGGGAGACAAACGTCCCAGGATTTAGGGTCCCGTCTGTGATCTGGTCCTCAGTCTCACTCTGACTCCAGCTCAGCTACCGAGGATCCACACCTTTGTAACATAAACCTGAATCTGAAATCATTTCTATTTTTGTGTTTCACACCTCAGTCGCTCTGCAGGCAGGAGGAAACGGAACATTTACGTCGTTAATTTAAGTACTTTTGTTATCAATGTGGTAAAAAAATAATTATTTTATATGAATTTTTTTTCTTTGAGAACAAAATGCATTTATAGAAAACTCAAACTTCTACAAAGCTCCTGATTCTTTCCCTCTGCCCCAGGGCAGCTGTGGCTACGATGCAGCTCATCACCACCAGCGTGTGAATGGATGAATGATACACTGTAGTATAAAGCGCTCTGGAGTCCTCTGACTCAGAAAGGCGCTGTACAGGCGCGGCTCATTTATCATTGATCTGTTTTGTCTTTGAATTTGATTGTTTGATCATAAAGTTTCACATTTAAATGCAGGAAACTAGAAATGATGTTATCTGAATTCAGAAACAGTTTAATGCACCAACTGGGCTGAGAGCAGCTCTGTGTCCACATGTCGGCCATATTGGGGAGGGAAACATTGTTCAGTAAAAGGATTCAACTATAGCAGGAAGCTTTGGGGCAAACAGGAGGATTTTTTTAGAAGCTTAATATTTAAATAATAAACTTAAAATCTTAAAAATAAAAGTTGTTCACTGTTCGTCTTAATTGGTTGTTGGCCCCTCGGTGCAGAGGGAGGAGGCACGAGGCAGGTGAACTCAAGAAAAATCAGGAACCGAAATGAACAAAAACTTCTGAGGGAAACCTGGAAAACTGGAGGTTAAAACAGGAAGCAGAACTAACAGGTATCCGACACCAGTAACAAACCAGTAACAGGTGAGCTGAGTGGAGCTGAAGGAATAAACGACTAAAACAAAGGAACAGGTCAGAGTTTTACTCTTAAAAAACTTTCAACCATTTGATCATTTTTATAAACGACAGAAAACTTTTAAAAGTCCCATAAATAAGAATAAATGTGTGTTTTATTTACTGTCATAATTATTTATTTAAACTATAATGAAACCTAAACTTTAATCTTTATTTAGTCACTTTGCTTCCTGTTTAAAAGTGCTTTTTAAGTAACGTTGGCTTTCTTTACCTTCTTTGAAACTTTTGTAGACAAAATAAAAATAATTTTACTGTAAATTAAATAAATTCAGAACAAACAAAAGCTGATGAATTTTACTGATGACTGCAGATTTAAAACCCATCATCAGTTTTATGTTTCCAGACGTCTGCAGAGGCACCTGTTCGTTTTTATGTGGTTGGTTTTTATTCTGACATTTTGATAAATAAAAAAATCTGAATCAGCAGCTCAAGAACTCGTTAAAAATAAAAAAAATAATCTTGTTGATCCTCATCCCAGCTGCTTCCCCCTGTTTAATGAAGCTAACAGAACATCGTCTGCAAAAAGCAGAGACGAGTTTTCTAACCTGATGATGAACTCGTCGTCCAGGCGTTCGCTCAGCCGGAGTTTTGGAGCGTTTGTGTCCACGTCTTCAGGTGTTGTTGCCTTTAGGAGACGCTGAAGGTGGATTCTCGTTCCTGGATAAAACCATCTTTGCTCCCAGAAGAATTTCTGCTCAGGTTTAACGTTTGCTCTTGTTTTTCTGAGCATGAACCTCCTGAAAGAGCCCAGATTTACTGTTAGAAGCAAAGAAAGATGCACTGAGATTCCCTCCTGTAAGGAAAGTAAAACCGTAAAAACACCAGTTTTAAAATGAGGATCTGAAATTATGAATCACAAAGGAAAGATCAGATGAAAGTTCTAGAGACAGGAGGAAAATATAGAACGGATAACTGCAGGAGGATTATTTTCATGTCAGAATCTGGACAGGAGCTGGTGATGCGATAGCAGGATGTCATCCAGTCATTAGGCAGTAAGTGCTGCTCTGAGACGCTTTTCTGTCTGACTTCCTGCTGCCGTCCAACCCGTTCCTTCCTCAGCCTGGTAACGGATGCTTTTGCAACCATGCATGCAGATAAATCTCAAACCAACGTGGTTGTGTCTGCTCGCTTCCTCGCTGCTAACTCTTTATGTTGTTGTGAGTTTTCATCAGTTTTGCTCTTGGGTTGCTGGTTAAATTCCTTTAGTTGTATCTGGAGGTTATGCCTGTGCAGCTGCTAAAACATGAGTTCTTATTTTAACTAGTCTGACTTCACAATAAGAGTCCCAGGTGCACGAGTCTGACCCTTTAGCAGGTCAGCTGCTGGAGAAACATCTAGTCTCTACATGAAAGCATTAACCGAACTTAACTATAAAAAATAAAAACCTACAAACCTAAACTTTATTACCTCACAGTAGAAAAACTTCGTTCATTCCAACCCATCAGTTTCAGTTTGTAGGAGATTTTATTTAAGAGTTCACGTTTTAAGGAGACCTGATTAAGTCACAGAAAAACCTCAAATCTGGACTTCCTGTTCCTGGTTTCACCTTCAGGCTGCTGGAGGTTAATCAGGTCACCTACAGGATGGTTTTAATCTGTACGAGTGTCACACCCCGCCCTCAGCAGCCGTGGTTGTTTTACGACAACAAGCATCCTGAAAATGTGAAGAAACCAGGAAACGTTTTGTTTTGTAGCTCCAGATCAAAACTGGCTGACTGAGATTTGTGTTTAAACTCTACTTCTAAATAAATAAAACTCTGATCAGAAAAAGACCGACCAGCACGTTTAACACCTTCTGGACTGGAATGTCTTACTGCTGCAACATGAACTTTAGTGACCTCTGATCCCAAACCCATGGGATTAGGGTGACCAGATCCCAACTCGCGTGGGACAGAGACTACTCAATGTGGGACAACGTAAAATTTGAATGCAATGAGATAAAGTAAAATTTTTTTTAAAAAGTCTGTTTTCACTGTTAAATATACATAAAATTACTATAATTATTATTATCATCATATATGTCATGTACTATATATTCAAATTCAACTTGAACAAAGAGCAAAAGCTTTTTTTTAGTATTTCAGTTCCTCTCCAGAGTAACTTTAGCTAAATAGATTTGAAACCCATCAATTCATGTTAAATATAGACAGGCCCACAATAAAAAATGCAGGTGTAAGCAGCTTTTCAGAGTTTTCATTGAATATTTTCCTCAACAGAACGGCCGTAAAAGTACCAGTAATATGTTTAGATCTATTTGTTTGTTTTTAATACATTTTCCTATAAAATCAACACATATCCAGACTTGTTTGCTATTTTTTCTTCTTAATTCAGAAACAAAAAGATGTTTTTTCAAAAATGACAACAAATCTTTTTCAGTAAATATTTAGGGGAGAAAAAACATCACTAACTTTAATATGAAGTTATTAATAGAGTTGCTTAGAATGACTTTTTTCCTCCAAATTCTGGGAAAAAGTAATGAAGGCTTCCATTAGATTCTCTCAGCGTTTGTTTAATGTGCTATAAAAGAGTTTAGCTTGTATCTGAAACAAAACACCTGCAGCACCGTGTGTGTGTTAGAAACTCATGTGGGACCTGTCTAAATGGGAAACCTGCGTCTGACCAGCATTTGTTCGTGACTCTCGGATTCTCAGCTCCGTTTCATATCGGACTCCACGCCGTGACACAAAAAATGGCTCCTAAAAAACACAAAGACCCTAACAGAGTCTCTCTGAACACTTTTAACCCACTAGTTTATTCTAACAGCATTTTCTCCACCGCGCTCATCTGTCCTCCGTGCTCGCTGACGCTTCTGCTTTGGTGGTTCGGGGCGCGCTCCACGTGCTCAGGACCTGCGTAAAGTCCCGCCTCCTAGTTCGATTGACACCAACAGGCAGCTTTCTCCACACAGTTTATGCATGTTGAAACTCGAAGTGGGAGACTGTCAATAATACGGGACATAAGTCTTAATTTGCGGGACGTGTGAAAAGTGATGAAAATGCGGGACATCTGGTCACCCTACATGGGATCTGTTGGGAAGTGAGCTCAAGTAAGACAATAACACCTGTCTCCCAGTTTCCCTCCCTTATTTTTTAACCTCAAAAACAACTTTAATTAGCAACAAACACCAGATCCAGTTCAAAGTGATAGAAGTTACTGTAAAGATCTACACATAAAAGACACTGAAATCAGGAGGAGAGTAGCCCTCCGATTTTCTGCTGTTGGTCTCAAAGTCCTGCTCACCAAAGCTCTCACAATCTGCATCATCAGGGTCATCAGAGCCGTTACTGCAGGTATAACCCTAACCCCTAACCATAACAGCTGCAGCTCCAGGCTCCACATGTGCCACAGCATCTCCTGGGCTCACTTCTTCATTATTACTACCCCTCTTTCTTTTGTAGTTCAGCTTCATCTTCCAGCCTTGCAAACATCATGTTCTGCAACATGACCCACTCCTGCATCATCTGATTTTCATTCACGTCAAACTTTTTCTGGGACTTCCCAAGCAGGGTCTGTGCTTCAGACTCCCCAAAATCAGGTTTCTGCTCAGTGGGCCAGTGCCACTTGTCACTCTGGTCACCAGCACTACAGGGTCTTCTCGAAGGTCTGTTTACCTGGACTTAATGCAGCTCCTGATGTCATTGATGAGTTCCTGTCTGTAATGCATCTTAGGTGGGAGGATGGGGCAGTGCAGACACCCTCTGGCCCATACCAGCTGGTGCCAGCACACAACCCCAACTCTCTCCAGAACCCTCAGTGTCTAGATGCAGCTTACAATTGAAAGTGGGCACCGGCACCAGAGGGAAGGCTGGGTGAACAGGATTCCTTTACCCTTCCAATCTGAAAAGTTCATCATATTGTTGTTTTGTAAAATGTCAGGGTTGTTCCAGATGATTGTGCGCCTACATGGGATTAATGAAGCCTCTGTCATTTTTAGATGTTCCCACCATGCTGCCAGAGAGGTGCTGATGCTAACACTTTTAAAGCTTTGGTGTTTTTTAATGTTTGAGCTGATAAATGGTAGGTCTGAAAGCTCTATATAATTGCAAAGTGTCTGTTCTACATCTAACCAGGACTCGTCTAGTGGGTTAGGCTTCAACCATCTTGATATGTATTGGAGCCTGTTGGCTAAGAAACAATGATAAAAGTTGGGTAGATCCAGCCCTCCTCTATCTTTGGTCTTCTGTGGTGTTTTTAAGCTAATTCACGGGGGGGTTTATCCTTCCAGAGGAATTTAGTGATGGAGGAGTCCAGAGATCTAAACCAATCAGATGGAGGCTTGGTTGGAATCATTGAGAATAAATAATTGATTCTTGGTGAAACCATCATTTTAACTGTGGCAACCCCCCCCATGAGTGATATCGGTAGAGATTTCCACCTGGCAAGGTCGTCTTCCACTTTCTTTATAAGTGGGATATAATTTAATTTAGTTAAATCTGCCAGCCTGGGAGAGACATTAATGCCCAGGTATGTAATATTCCCTGATTCCAATGGTGTATTAAGAGAAATTAATGGATTTTAACCAGTTTATCAAATCTGAAACTCTTGATAAAGAGTTTATTAGTTCGATTGCTTGGGAGAGAGAGGATTGTGAATGCTGGAGAAAAAGTAACACATCATCTGCGTAAAGACTGATTTTATGTTCTATGTTCACTTTACACCTTCAGTAACTGTAGTTTGCCTGACTGCTGCTGCTAGTGGTTCAATAAAGAGAGCAAACAGTGAGGAGGAGAGTGGGCATCCCTGCCTGGACCCCTCTGAAGACAGAAGCTGGCTGATGCTTGGTCGTTTGTCCTGACACAGGCTGTTGGTGAGCTGTATGATGCTTTAGGCCAGTTTATGAAGGAGTTTCCAAAACCACATGTCTGTAAGGTTGTAAATAGGAACTTCCAGTTGACCCTGTCTACAGCCTTTTCTGCATCAAGAGATAATATCCTAGCTTCAGTGTTTCTACTGTGAGAAAAATCTATCAAATTAAATAATCTGTGAATGCCTCCCCGTTATGAAACCAGTTTGGTGTTCTCTGATCTTTTTCTGAGGGCTTTACCAGTTTCCCTCCTGATGTCATCACAAAGCCATCAGAAAAACAAAATTCATAAAAACCTTTATTTTTTTCCTTTAATTTTCCCACCTGTGTGTGTGTGTGTGTGTGTGTGTGTGTGTTAGTGATGACTGACTGATGATGCTTTTCTTTATCCTCTGTCTCCGTTTGGAAGCGTGACACACTCCAGATTCATCTCCCACTTCTTTATTTCTGTCGTTTCTCTTCGTCTTTCTGTAACTCCTCCTCTTTTCCATCTGATTCTGCTCCGTGGGACGCTCCGTTACTCCCAGGAAACATCTTGAGGAATGTCGGTTATGGATGATGAGATCCAAACTGGAGTTGAAGTGACTTTGGTTTGTCTTCCTGCAGGGACTGAAGAATTCAGTCACATCACATCACATTCTAGCGGTTTTTATATAAGCAGAGCCACTAAAGATTAGATAAATAATTTACTGTTTGCTTAAATAAACCTCAGATAAAACATCTGAGGTTGTTGTTACCACAGAGAGAGCAAACTTTAAAACAAAATAGGGAAAAGACAGTTATTATAACTATTATTTTGTCGTTGTTATAAACGATGAAACAAAGTGATTAAATTAGAGAAATCAAGAAGGTTTCAGGCTTAATTAGCTAAATATTCAGGCTGTTTTCCTCTGACCTTCCTGTCCTGACAATTATATAAAAAATCATAAAGTCTGAGTGTTTTCATCAAATTCACATGTAAGCTTCTCAGAACCACACACACACACACACACACACACACACACACACACACACACACACACACACACAGAAAAACACTCATCCTGGCCGGGTCGCTGAGTTGGGGTTTCTATTAAGAGGAGGACCGGGCCAAGAGAGCTCTTGACTCTGACAGGCTCTCCATCTCCAGCCCACCCCTACACACACACACACACACACACACACACACACACACACACACACACACACACACACACACACACACACACACACACACACACACACACACACAGAGAGAGAGAGAGAATGAGGTGCATAAGTGTGTAATTATGGGATGTTTATGACTGCTTTTCATCACTTAGTAACACTCTCACAGTTACCTGCTGCATCACCACATTTTGAAGCTTAGTTGTTGAATTTTTGTGTCTAAAAACATCTGAAATCTGCCTAAATGTAAAGAAGCAAAAGCAAAGTTAGGTGTGCCTGGTCTGTGGGAGCACGCACGTTTTAACGCTCTCTGGTGTCAGAACCCCGCTGAGCTGACTCCAGCATGCAGACCACCTACTTGCTACTGTTTTAACGGTATGGGGATCTTAATAAACAAACAAACCACCACCATCGGTCCACAGATGTCTCTAAATGCTTGGAAAGGGTGAGTCTGGTCTGGATTCTGGTTCTGTTGTGCATCTGCTGCTGTGTTTGGGTCCTGGTTCTGTTTGATGACCCGGTCCAGTCCAGTCTTCAGACAGGTGGCCTCTCCCTGAAGGCTAAGATATCTAAAGGACTTCCTGGTGGACACAGAGAGTCCTGTTGGGTCAGAACCAGTTCTCCACCCTGAGACCTGTAGAGGCGGCTTGTTGACCTCTGACCTCTGGTTGAACCTGATTTTCTTTATTTTCCTGAGCTTTCCTTTCACCTGAACCAGCGTCTGATTTTGTTATTAATCTGATTCGTTTAGCGACTGCCTCTGAAGACGCCGGGGTTTCGTCTCCGTTTGCTCATCTGATGCTTCAGGAGCTGCATGAAACCTGAGCCACAGCACAGAACATCACCACCAACATCTCGTCTTGTATAAACAAGACAGCTGCAGAAATGAGCTACACGAAACCGTGTGTAGTTTCTGTTTTCTTATCAGGATGCAGCGATTCTTCTCACAGGAAGCTCTGTAATCCCACACGGCTTATAAAATGTGTTTCTGCATAAAGCAGACGTCTCCCCGCTCTGTTTTACCGCGGCAGCGCCACCAGAGCTGCCTCACAACAATGTTTTTATTTAAAGTGAAGCGTAAGAGGAGAATCAAATCTCAGGAGTGCTTGTTTCTGCTGCAGCTCAGAAGGGAGGCGATGAAAGCGCTCGTCTGGTGTGTGTGTGTGTGTGTGTGTGTGGGTACATCACTGACAGACACTTCCCTCTGTAAGAAGATGTTATTCCCTATTGAAACATTTGTTGAGTAAGACGCAGAGTGAGTCTTTGCTTTTGCAGCGTGTCATTGTCTCTGGAAGTCTTTGTTGAATCCTCTTCAGGAGGAAAACGGGAATTTCACTCCTGACATATTTATCTGTGATATGCTGACTGCACAAAGCTGCAAATAAAACACTCTGCTGTATTATTACAACTGCACAATCTCTGAATTAGACTCTTTAAAGGAGCCGTTTGGTGTTTGAAGTGGATAATGTCGAGTCTTCAGGGCTCGAGTGCAAAAGATTTATATTTATGATGAAAGAGACCAACAGCAGGAGCGATTACAGCAAAACCAGACCAGGACGTAAAACTCTGCCAAATATGTTAAACCTTAATGAGCCAGAGTTCTGATCACTAAAGCCACTCAGATCTACGTCACACTGAAAATTGGCTCACGACGGCTGTTGTTGGGTTAGGATCCAGGGAACGCCTCGACTAGCAGGGGGGTGGGGACCACACCTGGGGCCAGGCGCTGTGATTACTCGTGTTTCGTTTTCCTCCATCATCGATTCACCAAAGCAAATCCCAACAAAGATTAAAGCTGAAATGTTGAGAAAAAAATTACATTAGTTCAGATTTTTGAGGAACATCGGCATGTTTGGGGCTTTTATTTTGAAGGATTGAAGGAAATTCTTGAGTTCCTCATGAATGCTGCAGTGGAAGGAAAATCTGCTCGTAATGCATCATTTTTATAATTTACTCAGTAAAAAATACCCAGAATCCTGTTCCATCATAGTTAATCAGAGAACAACGCCCACCTCTGACTTTTTCATGCACAATTGGAGCTTTTCCTCCTCCTCATGATGTATTACAGGAAATTCCTGACCTTATCCCATCCTGGTCCCTGAAACAAGCAGGTCCTGGAATCTCCTGCGTCCGTGGAGATGAACCAGATTTGATTTCCTCGTTGTGAATCTGTTTGTGTTCTTCCTGATCCAGGTGAGCCTGATGCACAACGGCTGGCCGGTGATCTCTGCCTTCGCCGGCGACCAGGACGTGACACGCGAGGCCGCCAGCAATGGAGTTCTGATCCAGATGGAGAAGGGGGACCGGGCCTACCTCAAACTGGAGAGAGGAAACCTGATGGGAGGATGGAAATACTCCACCTTCTCCGGCTTCCTGGTGTTCCCGTTGTAGAAAGGATGAAGAGGAGGGAGAGGAGGAGGAGTGGTGGACGGCAGCAAAGGAGGAGGCGCTGCTGATGGATGGAAATTTCATGCAGACGAGGAAAAAGGCGGAAACACGGACACAAAGGAGATGGTGGAAGACGTGAAGAACAAAGACAGGAAGTGACAACAGACTTGTGTTTGAGGAGGAAGATGAGATGTTAGAGATCTGAGATGAAGAGCGATTATAAAAGAGTAAACTAAGAGAGCGCTGATGTCACGGTTACGTGTAGAGAGCCTCTTCACTTCCCTCCCTCCTTCCATCCATCCCTTCATCACCCTTTTCCTTCCTGTTTTTGTGGCTTGACTGCAGCTTTGGACAGCCAAAACCTTTTTTATTCTGCTGAAAAACGGATCATTTCTATAATCCAGAGTGTTCTAAAGTGTAATCCCTCCCTCCTCACCCCTTCATCCCTTCACCATGTGGAGAATGTCCTGCTCCCCTCATGCTCTCATAGCTGCTCGTTTTGCTCTGATTTTGGACCAGATTACAACCTAAAGCCAAACGAAATCATCTTCAGGGAGAAAAATCCTAAACTAGGAGCCGACGACTCATTCATCCAAACAGTTTTTAGCTCCTTCTGAGATCTCGTCCTCGTGTTCCCGAACATCCCAGCTTTTCACTTTTTAATATTTAGATGCGTCTGCTTGTAGGAAGCGATTAGACAAGGGAATAAAAATGTAAATAGCAACTAAAATTGGAACTAAATGAGGAAATAAATCATTAAACGTGAGGAAATAGAACTGAGAAGAAGTAAATAAATGTATTTGGAAAAAGTAAATAAAGATTTTATTTATTTAAACGTTCATTTCTGTATATATTCCCACATTTATTTATTTATGGTTTATTTTGGCAGGAAGAGTGACGAAATGCCTAAACCAGTGCTCCCCAGTCCCGGTCCTCCAGGGCCGCCGTCCAGCATGGTCCAGAGCAGGGAGAACCAACCCTGGTCCTGGAGCGTGTTTTAGTGGTTTCCCTGCTCAACACACCTGGTTCTAATCAGCAGGTGATTAACAGGCTTCTGCACAGCTTGGTGATTCAGCCACTGACTCGGGAGTGTTGGAGCAGGGAAACAACTAAAACACTGGCTAGGGTTGGACCACGCTGAGTTATGGTTTAAACCCCGTTTGGTCCTCGTTACGAGCCGACCCGACCCGGGAGAATCCTGCTGCTGTAACCAGGAGCTAACTAGCTTCAGCGGTGAGTTACAACATAATTTAAGTTTTAACTGAAAATAAAGAAAAAGCACAAAAAGACAAACTCAGAATAAGTAAACTCAAAGCACAAGCAGCAGGTCTGTAAAACATCTGAACAAGTTAAACCGGATTAAACTAGAAACGAATCAAATCCAAACGAATGTTTGAACTCGAATCTCTAAAGACGAGCTCCACGCAGCTGCAGAAGCAATAACCCGATACCAGACGTGTGACTAAAGCGTCTCATTAATCTGAAATATGTTAAACCTGAGGCACCTGTTACCAGGTAGAACTGGGAGGGACCAAACTACAGATCCACAGAACAGGTCCCACCATCCTCTGCAGCATCCTCCTGTTGGTGGGGGGGTGGGATGGTTGAACTTCCCAACAATAACAGGATAAAACATTCCACGGATTCTTTAACGTTCTTCCTGGTCATGACGCTGAACAAAGAAAAAAAAATCACTCGACTCACATTTGATAAAAACAGAAGAAATGGAAGAAAATATCCAAATCGGATCGGCGTTCCGTGTGACCACACATCAGCTGTTCCCCAGGTTGTTGGGAATATCTGGCAGAACATCCACAGAAGATCAGAATTCCGTGTGGGTCTGGTCGACCCTTCCAGGACTTCCTGGGCTGAACGTTCGGAGTCCTGCTGCAGAACAAGTTCAGACACCTCCCAGGATACTCCCAGCACTCCGAACATCCTTATTCCCGACCAAACATCTTACTTCATTTGTAGAATTGCTGCTCCGAGCCTGCAGGAACCTCCAGCGGTTTCCTGCTGACTCTCATTATCAGAGCGGCTCCATCCCATCGGTGAACAAATCACTTCCTGCTGCAGACGGATCGTCTCACATCGTGACTCATCAGTGCTGAACACCTGATGCCTTCCTCCCCACTTGCTCCGGCCTCTGAGGATGTTCTTTCCTGAAGACTGCGTCTGGTCCAGCTCTCCTGAGGGTGTGAGTGGACCCGGATCCTACAGGTCTGGATCTGCTGGACGTTCTAAAGGAAAATGATCCTGAAGAGTCTTTGATCTGCATCTTTGGAGCTCAGCGCTGCTCCTTTCCATCACTTCTAGAAGATCTTAAATGAAGTTGAAGCTCAGCCTGATTTGAACTTTTCACCTGTGGAGAACTTCCTGATGTAGTTCTGCTACCTCCCGTCCTGTTCCTGAGCTTGGTTCTGGTTCTGGTGTCGGACCCGGGAAGAAATACTTCTACAGATCTACCTGGAAGAGTTTGTTCCTCACCTGTCTGAAGCTGCTGCTGTTTCAGAAAATCCCAAACATTAAAGTTATCATCAACATGCCAGATATAACCTGTTAATCCAGCATCTCTGTATAATCCCACATAATCCCACATAATTCTAGAGTTTCTGGATGTTTAACCAGAAGACGTTGGTCACACGAGATCTGATTTAAGTTTAATTCTCTTAACAGACGAGCTCCGTCTGCTTTAACAAACATGTTTATTATCAAATTAAATGTGTTAAACGACAGATTAAATCTGTTAATAAAAACGTCAGAGGGCTGGAAACGGATTTCATCAGAATGAAGGTTTAAAACAGGAAACCAGAAAAAAACCAACCACTCATAAAACAGGAATGAATTAATTTCTCATATAAACACAAAACAGGTGCAGCTGTGATTATTCATCATGAGTTTCAACGACTATTAAACAAAATCCTCCCAGTTTTCACTCAGATGTTCATGGATGAGAGCCACGAGGGGTTTGCTCTCACGTTGCTGGAAATTTGTTGCACAGGTTTTCTCTTTATCGTCGTTGTGGGCACCTGGAGCCCACCTACAACCCACATGGAACCCACCTGGAACCTCAGTTTGTTTTACGAGTCAGAAAGTGGAGAAATGTGAGACAACTTTGGAAATGGCTAAATAAACATAAAAAGGGTAAATTCTAAACAAAGTGAGAAATAATTGAAAGACAAAATCACGACCGGAGAATTTCCACGACTGTTATCGTTTGTCCCACGTGACGCGGTCAAGATAAAAGTTAATGTTAACGCTGAACATACGTTTTATTCTAGCAGAAATTCAGCAGATCCTCATGTTCTTCTGTCTCTGACTAGTCTCCAACTGATCTTTAACTAGTCTCCAACTGATCTTTAACTATTCTCTAACTGATCTTTAACTAGTCTCCAACTGATCTTTAACTATTCTCTAACTGATCTTTGACTAGTCTCCAACTGATCTTTAACTAGTCCCTAACTGATCTTTGACTAGTCTCTAACTGATCTTTGACTAGTCCCTAACTGATCTTTAACTAGTCTCTAACTGATCTTTGACTAGTCCCTAACTGATCTTTGACTAGTCCCTAACTGATCTTTAACTAGTCTCTAACTGATCTTTGACTAGTCCCTAACTGATCTTTAACTAGTCTCTAACTGATCTTTGACTAGTCCCTAACTGATCTTTAACTAGTCTCTAACTGATCTTTGACTAGTCCCTAACTGATCTTTATCTAGTCTCTAACTGATCTCCGTGATGCTGAGAGACAAACTTCAAAATAATTAAACACACATTTTTTCCTGACAATTTAGAACAAAAGGAAGAAACTATTGTTGATTATTTTCATGCTCAGTAAAACTCCTGATGGGATTACAGATGCTGGTTAAAGATCTCTGGTTTCCATGGCAACCAGGTAGGATGATCTGAAGGCATTTCTTTACTTATTGTTTAGAACAGCTTCAGGTTCTTCTTGACTTCCCATTTTCCTCCCTCTGCCCTCGTTCTCCTGTCACCTCCCTCCTGCTCCTCCCCTGTTACCCCCCCCCCCCCCCCCCCCCCCCCCCCCTCGTTTGTCTCTTGCTTTCCTCCATGTTGGACTCTGGACTCTGAACCATGAACTAAAGCCACACACACACACACACGCACACACACACACACACAAAGTAAGCCACTGTAACAGCTGATTTGACTGATGATGATATAATATCTGTATTTCCGTACTTGAGTGTTCTATTAAAGATAAACTAATATTGGTCGTGTGGAAATCTGAGCTGCCATTCTGCTGAAAACATGCTTCTTGTTTTTGTTTTGGTGTCGATCAAGTTGTGGCTAAAAACTGAATCTATATAGAAAATTATATCTTAAGAGGACAAACATGATGATGATTATTCTGATTCATATTATTAGACTGTATATGAGGATATTTAGACTTTTTTATTTAATAATCAAACCAACTTATCCACTGTTTTTTTTATTATTTTGCTCTGAAGGAATCAATAAAATGAAATTGTACTTTTATTTTTCTTAAACCTAAACCCGTCTGCTGTTAGTTGGTTTTGCCGGAGCTGGCAGGACTTCTGAAGACACGCAGATGTTTGTCTTCCTGTTGTTTCCACAAATCCTCTCACTTTAGTCTCTTTCTTCATCGCTACTCCTGTCCTCTTTTCTCTCTCCCCTGGCTCCTCTCCGTTCTCCCTCTCTCCTCCTTCTCCGTTCTTTCCTTTATTCCTCCCGTATTCGGATGCTAACGTCTTCTCTTTCTCCACTCTGTTGGTTTTTAAGGTTTTGTGGATCGTTTCTCTCCAGACTTTAATGAGCTCCAGGGGGAAAATTAGTGCTGGAATAACAAGCAAACATTATCTCCCACCGCTCTTCTGCTCGTCTTCTTTTACCTTTTTATCGAATTTCACTTTTTTGTTCTTGGTCTCGTTTTGCAGCCACTTGATTCTTCTTTTTCTCGTTGACACGTTAAACCTCCGTCTGCTCACGGCGCAGCCCCGCTGTGCTGTCTGCAGACTTGTGTGTTGCTCCTCTTCAGGCGTTTTTGTTTGTTTCTGAATCTGGAGCTTAAATAACTACATTTTCTGTCTGAAGAACGTTTCTACATTTCATCACTTTGACAAAGGCGCAGTCATTAAATTATGAACTAAGAGCTTTGAGAATTAACAGAGATCCCTTTAAAGATGACTAACTTTATCTTTTCGGTTGTTTACATCTAAACAACAAACCCGTTCCCCTCAGAAACATGGACCAATAATCACGAATCAGACAGAAAAGTGAACTGAATCATTTATTCAGCTCTGATTGGAGCTCCATCTTCTAGACTCTAGGGTTAGGGTTAGGCTAATCCACATTCAGCTGCTGATCTCTTGTGTTGTTTTGCATCAGTGATACGCCACCGACTCTGAACCCATGTGGAGGAAACAAACCCTAACCCTTTCATAACGGTCAGAGGAACAGGACCCAAGGATCGAGCCAACACAGAGAATGGAGCATAAATAAAAAAAATATTGCAACAAATAAAGGAGGATTGGCTCGACTGGATCTGAACTGGAACGGTCTGCATGAATGTTGGGGCAGCGGTGGCTCAGGGGTCGGGCGTTCGCCCCGTAACCACTGGGCGATGGTCAGAGGGACTGTGGCTTCTGCTGGTGCGCCCAGAGCAGCTGTGGCTACGATGTAGCTCATCAGCACCAGGGTGTGCCTGGCTGTAGTGTAAAGCTCTTTGGAGTCTCTCTGTAGAAATGTGACATGAAGAATCTGCATCAGAGTTGTGGAGGATCAGGAAGCTTCAATCATGAGGAGCACAGGTGGGGATCATTAAACACACAGGTGAGCGTGGTTAGTTCATCAGGCATGAAGAAGGTCCAGGAACTAAAATAATAATAATGGTAAATAATGCAGAAGGAAAATAAAAGCATCCAAACAGCCTTCAAATAATAATAATAAAAAGATTTAAGAGCAGAATGATCAAAAAGAAAAGTCCTTGTGAAAAATCTCTAAGTTAGTTTCACTTTTACTTCGATTCAAAATCCTCCTCAGCTTTAGAGGTGATTCAGCTTTTTCACCTTTTCACCAGTTACATCAGATCAGGTTTAATAAACCAGCTGGAGGTTCATAAAAACATCAATCAGACACCAGTGTTGGGCAAGTTACTTCAAAACTGTAACGCATTATTTATTACTTGTTACTCACATTTTAAAGTAATTCGTTACATTACAATATTACTGATTTTAGAATGTAAGGCATTACACTACTTTTGCATTACTTTAAGTTACTTTCACCAAAATAATATGGATTTGGGAATCTAAACGTAGCTCATGACGCTCAAGTAGCTCATCACACATCCAGTGGAAGGTGATGTGGTATCAAACTGGGCTAGGGGTTGTGGTTAAAACAGTCAGATATAATAACAGTTCTTTAGGTGTAAAGAGCGTTTGACTACAGTGTTCTTCATATCCTTATTCGTCACAAACTTAAAGTAACGGGCGTATGCCCATCTGGAGAATGTTCTATCTAACGTTAGATCAGCTGCAGGTTCACTCATCTCTGCTCTGTCTGACTACAGGAAGTGAAACATTTTGCGTGGACGTTTCTCTTCTGCTGATCTTATGTAGCTTAGAAATCTAGACACACCGAAGCAGAAGAAAAAAGATTTTGCTCTGCAGGTCCTTCTGATCACCTCCAGGGCTGGAGGATGAGTGTCTCTGGGCATGAAAGTGTCCAAAGCTGGCCAGGACCCCCAGAAAATGAATTTGTATGAAAGAAATGCAACAAAAATTGTACGCTTAGCAAGCTGCCATCTTAAATTAACTGAGCGTGTAAACGGTGTGTGGGGGGAAGGGGGTGGCTCCACCCTGTATTTTGCCTTGGTCCCCAAATGCCTGGATACGGCCCTGGGTGTGGACCTGAGTTTTGAAAGTGATCTGAATTTAATCAAATAAATAAATATTACATGCTTATAAATTATTGCTTTATGTTGTTAAACATTTGTAGTGGATAAAAATCTACCTAGTTTTTCCTTTTCAAGAACTTTATTTAGTTTTCTTGTTTTTTATTTGACTATTTTCCTGTCCTCTCTCTCATCTTGTATCTCCTCTCAATTCTCCAGAAAAACTGCTTCCTGGATTTCCTACTTTTCCACATAATGAGCTAGCCTACTTTTAAACTAAGCAGTTCGAACTGGCCTAACCCTAACCAGATCTGCACCGCAAAAATAGTGAAATGTGCGCTGCACGCCGCAGGTGAGGTGATGTCACCTGGGCACAGATGAGCTCCGCTGAGGCAGAGCGCGCCAGGCATGAGTAAAAGAGAAAGAGCCAGAAAGCGGACATGAACGATCGCGTGTTAAATGTTTTTTTTTGGTGGCGTGACTTTGAGAATGTTACTGTGGTCGCGGCGCGCGCAGCTGGAGCGCATCCGATCAGCGGTCTCCGTCCTCTCTGCTCTAAAGAAGTCCTGGTGCGCTGGAGTCCATATAAATAAAGTCATATTGAAACTGGACCTTTATTCAGGCTCCACGTCATTAGAACCCTGAAGAAAACCCACTAATTGATTCCTGGTTGAACATGCGTTGTAATGCGCGCGTTACTGACATTGTACCGAGTAAAATATTACTGAATTTTTTTCTGTAATTTCTTTACATTACCGTGTTACAGACAAAAGCAATGCATTACAGTAATTAATTACTTTTGTAACTCATTACTCCCAACACTGTCAGAAACAAAGATAAACTTTTATTATGAAATCCATCAAAAATATGAACAAGCAACAGAAAACTAAAGGATTCTGGATTAGTGACCTGATACTGGACCCATGTGAGAAACACCAGTCTCACACCCAGGTCTGTGATGGACTCAGTCTTGATTTTCAACAGAACTGTTTACCTGCCTGTGGGATATTTTAGTTTTCTTGGATCATCAGAAAGAAACAGCAGCAACGTCTTCAGAAATCATCTTAAAGAATCAGCCACGGTCCTGAGAAAATCTCCTAAAAACCTTTAAAACATCTGAAGAACTATTGGTCAAGACCACCTTAAAGCTGCAATAGAACATCTGGAAAACAAGCTACCTTAAAACATTTTTTCATGCTTCCTAACAACGTTCTAACACCGTATGTTGTGGTGAAAGCCAACGGAGGGAGGAGAGTTCTGTGACCACGCTTGTGTTTAAAGGCTATATGTTTTTTGGTAGATTTGCTGTTGCAGCTTTAAATGCTGACAGAAGAAAAGAGGTGAGGTCTGGATCAGGACTTTTGCACGATGCTGTCCACCGTTTTTATTTCCTTCCAGAACAAACGAGGACCAGTTTTCTAAAAGCGTAACCCAGCTGTTGCTGTTTTATTAGTTTTAAATTATGTTTTCTGGAATATGTATCTGTGTGTGTGTGTGTGTGTGTGTGTTTACCTTTACAACACCTCATCCGTCCACAAGCCCCGTCCTCCAGCTCTAATTTGATTGTGGCTGAGTGAGAGGGACATAATTGTCTGCAGTGGGTCATCGCCTGGCAAACAAACTGTGTGTGTGTGTGTGTGTGTGTGTGTGTGTGTGTGTGTGTGTGTGTGTGTGTGTGTGTGTGTTCAACCTACTGCCTCATTGTTTCATTCCTCCTCTCCTCTCAATGTCAGAGGAAAGCTGACAGTTGGACCTGATGCAGCACTATATTGTCTTCTTTATGTAAATGCACACACACACACACACACACACACACACACACACACACACACACACACACACACACACACACACACACGTCTACCCCTATGCCCTCCCATTCCAGCCAGATGGGCATGTTCATACATAAACAGTGAAAAGCAGAAAACCGTCAACTCAGACTGACGGGTAAACGAACAGATCAGCAGTTTTAGTTTGGTCCCAGTGAGGATTCACCTTTGACCTCCAACCACAGCCACGGGAGCTCCTTCTTTACTGTTTCCAGATCATTTTGTTCACAAAAACTCTTTTTTTGTCACTCAAACAGCAGAAACGTAGCCCCACCCCCTTCATTATTAAGGTTAGTTAAACAAAATAAAACAGATTTACCAACTAAATTAGCTCCATCAAAACAATTAGAAGATGTGGGTGTGGCTAATCAGATGTATTGATTAACTGATTATCAATAGAGTTTAATTAGTTTATGGCTCTGGAGACACAAAGAAGAAGCAGCAACCTCAATAACCCGTCAGTCCTGCATGAGTTGAAACTCGTTTCAAAACAAACTTTAGTCCTTAAGCTAACAGAGAAAATATTATTTAAACAATAGAAAAACTTAAGACATGACCCTGAGGTCAGAGGTCAACATTCAGAGACCCTGAGCTCCATCTCCTTTTGTAAAGGATTGTTGTCTCCACACCATCCAGCTGCTCCACCTGAGCTCTGTTGTATCATCATTAACTAACTGAGCTGGTTTAGCTAAACTCAACTGTGAATCACGCGTCAGCAGAGTGAAATGGACTGAGCACACATCCCTGAGGGACCACCACATTCAGGATGATGGAGGAAGATCTCTTCTCCTGACTCCTGACATGATTATGTTTGTTTTGCTCACCATCTTCGTGGGATCACCCTTATTATTGCACTGTTCTTACCAAGGGCGTAGGAACGAGTTCAATACTGGGGGACACGTCCCCCCCGGTTCCTACACCCTTAGTTCTTATTCCCGTAGACACGTAGAGACACAGACATGGTAAAAACTGTCATTTTTCATTTTGATGTTGAAACATTAAATTACTTTTTTATATTCAGAGTTTCAAGTTTAGATTCATAATAAAGAAACAACAAAAGAAAACACCTGTTCAACAGTTTTATCAGCTTTGTTAGTAAACTACTGTTTAATCATGTTTGACATTTATGCTACATATGTGGATAAAAACTACAAAAATAATGATGAATTTACTGAAAACAAATGAATCAGACGTGGTTGAAGAGTTAAAAATAAAAACAACAAATGACTGAATGAGTTCTGGCCCAAATGATGGTTCCTCCAGTAGAACCACAGGGAGACGCTAAACTCAGGTGTGTCCTGTAATCAGCATCACAGGTGTGTTCAGCCTGGTCATCAGACCATCTGCCTGTTTAAGGGCTGAGAGTTAGGCCCAATCCCAATACTCGCACTTCCACCCTTGCGCCCTTCAATTGTGCGTTCCCGGCCGGCCAGGGGTGCGAGTGTGTAGGGTGTCCCGATTCTCAAGTGCGGAAGTTGACCACGCCCCTTTTGCACCCTTAATCCGCACTTCACCCAAGTCCACAGACTTGGGTGAAGTGTATTACCCACAATCCATTGCTGCGTGGGAATTTTGAGAATAAGCCGGAGCAATAGGGTCAAGTGTCTTTCCTGAAAACATGTATTTTCAAATCAAAGAAGCTAATTTTCAGACGATTAATGATATTTATTCATGCTCTGAATGTTTTAGACTAAGATATAAATGTGGACAGCCATTAATTTAAATTTAATCAAATAATTGTTGTTTGTGTGTTTGAAAGCTGTTAATAAAGATTTTTTAAAAAAGCACAAACAGCGACCAGCATCCAGCATGCGTCGCGTTCGATGACGTAATGCTCAGTGTCCCAATTCGGCAATTATTTGCACAGTTGTGTACTACGCACTCAAAGCCTTACTGCGCACTTCCTCTACGTGCACTTCCCAGAAGGGTGTAGGGCGCAGTGCGAGTATTGAAATTGGGCCGTAGTTGGTATCAGGGTGTGTACCACACTCAACATGGCTGAGGACAGAGTTGTAGCCACGCCCACACCTGGTGTGACTCAGGAGATTTCTGCTATCAGAGCTGAAGTTAGAGTGAAGCTGCTGTAACATCACGCGTGTTGATCCACACCATCATCCCATCACGGGAGATGTGCTGATATTCCTGTCACGCTGCTGTGATTTCAGGCGTCTGTGTTAACCTAAAAGCTGAGCCGTGCACAAATGAGCTCTGACTGTGAAACCATTAAAACAACAACAAAAGGAGCTAAACTGGATCTTACTGTGTTGCATCAGATTCCGAAGACACACTTACCTCTGATGTTGGACAAATGTGATGTTTGACTCCCTTCCCGTCCGCTGTAGGTGCAGCATGTTCCTGTGTTGATTTTACATTATGAGCTGAGGTGATGGGGGAGCGCACAAGAGAGACCAGAACACAGAGTTACGAAGAGACAAAACACACAGAAGAGAAGGGAAATAATGAACTCTGACAGCATTTATTCAGCGGTGACGTTCAGGGGGGAGCGCGTACGTCGCTCGGATCGTATCAAACCGTACTTCCACCGTTGGTTTCCTTTTGAATCCTCGTCTGACCTGATGTGGTCTGACAGATTTAGACACTTTTAATAAAACATGCAGAGACACAAAGGCAACATAGCTGTTAGGGTAAAGAACTGACCAAACCCAGTTTATGAAGTTCTCACAAAAATCTTTTACTTACACAACGATTCTATAGCAGACTGGTGCCAGAAGGCCTGAGATGCAGGATCTGTGTCGGATCTTTAGTGTCTGTTAGCTAAAAGCCTCATGAGCCACTGGACAGAAATAAAACATCAATGGATGAAGGTCTACAGCTGATTCAGGACGTCTGGCATGGCTAATCAGCGTTAGCTTACACACAAAAGGCTGCAACTGTTGATTTCAGTGGATGGGAGTTGATCCCAACTCCAACACTAACGGGCGGGTAGTCGTCTGTCCGTCTGTCTGATCACCTCCATGAGAGTTTTTATGAAGGTGTAACAGAAGTTGAAACTGGATCATTTTAAGGGCTCCCCTTGTTGTGTGAGTTGAGGGCTTCTGGGGGAGCCAGTCTCCCTTTTGGGGGAGCCAGTCTCCCTTTTGGGGGAGCCGGGCTCCCCTTAGCTCCCCTGTGATTTGAACCCAGGTTATAACCCTCTGCTAACATTTAACAGGTATACACCCCTGACCAACCAGGAGACTTTACTGATTTTCTTGTTTAGACTCTTGGGCGTTGTTGCAGGTGCATTGATCCTGATGCATCATATTTACTAGAGCAGGACGAGTGGGAATGAAAGAGACTGGGACAGACACCAGGAAGTCATCATGGCCACAGGCAGATCTGCTGATCTCAACCTTAAAACATCAGGAAATGTGAGTCTTTATGTGTGCGTCAGTGTTTTAACAGGGGAGGGAGGGAAAAGCAAAGAGTTAGGTGGAGTAATCGGATTAAGACATGAAGAGAGAGTCAGAGAGAGAGAGATGTGAAATGTAACAGGAGGAAAAAGGGGATGCTAGTGATGCCATATGGCATCGCTTCAGGAGCCGAGGATCAGGTGATGGATGGAAGAAGAGGTGACTTATTGGATGATCTGTATAGAAGGCGACCACCACCAGAATCCACTCAGGGTAGGATGGACGTGTTTGATGTGCAAAATAAATGATAAGGACAACGTCTACTCACTAAAAACCAGGGCTGTCAATCGATTACATTTTTAATCGCGATTAATCGCATGAGTGTCTATAGTTAACTCACGATTAATTGCAATTTATTTTTCTTATTCAAATTTTTCTTATTTCAACTATGGAGTGGACAAATATACTTTTTAAAAATATATATTTATTATAACTGTACCAAACAAACATGATAAATACAGTCCAGTATCCTCCTCAGAAAAAAATATTCAAAAGGTCAATTAGGCATTACCTCCCACACAGTAACACCTTATATGGTTCCACCATAAGGAATCACAAAATCAACACATGTGGTACTAAAACAAGGACAAAGGGAGGAGTGTGATAAAGAACTAGGACTCTGCCTATTTAGCACATTTTAAATATATCTTATTATTTTTAACAAAAATATAAGGCAACACTTGTGTTTTTTTGTTGTTTTTTTGCTTTCTTAATCCATTGAACTCAGACAGAAATAATGCAACAGGGGCCAAACTCAGGTGATGTTGCTGAACTGTGGCACACACACACACACACACACACACGCACGCACGCACGCACACAGTTATTCTGGTAAGCTATCAATTTATTTTTCCCGGATTTTTTCCAGCGGCTAAACGGGCAGCCTGAAATTGACTTGAGGGTTTAATACAAACATGTGATTCAAAGGAAATTTGCCGCTGGCCAATGGCTTGTTCCTGCTTCTTATTTACGTCAGACTATGGAACGTGAGGAGGGCCAAAACAAAACTACGGAAGCCTGCGCGTTAGAAAAATGAATGCCGTTAAGGGGGCTTTGCATTAACGCATTCAAAACGCGCTAATTTTGACAGCCCTACTAAAAACACATTTTAGTTTAATCCCAAACATCTGTTGCTAATTTGATCCCGTTGACTCATTTGATCCATCGTCCTCTGTTCACCATCCTCTCTCTTTTCTACCATCTCCATGTTCACATGATGGAGGTAAACGACCCCTTCCCTTTTACAGACCTCAGTTAGTAAAGGTGTTTCTATTATTTAGGTTTGATTACTGGGTCATCAGTGGGTCAGGAGGTGAAGGGAGTCGTCCACGATCAGAGGGTTGTTGGTTTCATCTGCTGTTGTGCCCTTGGGCTTTAGTGACCATGCCCGTGCTAGTGGTGGTCAGAGAGGCTGAACCTGAAGATCAGATCAAGGCTGAATCCCAGCAGGAGGACTTTACAGGTGATCCGGGGAACGTCTACCTGAAACTAAAGGTGACGCGTCTGGTTTGATTTATTTAGGATTTATTGTGAAGAAGCATCAACACAACTAAGAAATCATCAACCAAACACTGAACAGTAGATTCTGGTTCAGAAGGGTTGTCTCTTGTCTTTAGTTCACCTGTAAATGGTTGAAAATCACCTCTGGGTTTTTCTGTCATCCCACACAACGTTCCTTCAGTTTGTATCCGTTTTCCAAAGGAAGACTAGGAGACGGCCGCGCTGACACATGCCAGCATCCTGCTGACGTCTCCCTCACTGATGCAGGTAAAATCACAGAAGTTCCTCTCGCTTGTGTCCAGTTGCTAGATTGAAATTTCCTCCAATAACTGCTGATCCATGAATAGTCCCGCTAGCTGCTTCGCCACATGTCCTGTCACCGAGTGCCTAATTGGCTGAAACATACACACTGCTGCCGCACACACACAGAGAGATGAATAAGTACGCCGGGAATGTGCAAACACACTTTTATTTCTCATCCAGACTGATTCAAACACACCAGGAATACAAAGCAATGGAAAAAGAAAATAATTAAAAGAGAAGAAGTGTCAGGTCTGCCTCTGGGGTGGACGTCTGGGTTTAACTGGGATGGAACTAACATAAACGGAAACCTGGGAATGTGCTCTCAGGAAAGCTCCTCTGGACACCAAACTCCCAGAAAAGGATGCTTTTATTCTGAAACTCTGTTGGCAGTAATGAGAAATAGGCTAGGCAGCTTTATTTCTCTAACACATTTCACACACAGCAGCAATTCAACGTGCTTTCCAGGAGCAAGACCAGCAAGAACATCAACATAAAACAGCAGATTATTAAAGGCTGAGCAGCTACAGTGCAGAAGGTGCAGCATCAGAAACGTTCATTCATAGGCTGATGAACACATGAAAGTTTCTAGAGTTGGGGCTCATCTGAGGTCATGAGGAAGCTGATTCCATCTGTGTGCAGCATAGTAGCTAAAAGCAGCTCCACCCTGGTTGGTTCTGACCCGGTTCTACCAGTTGACTGCTTCCTAAGGATCTCAGAGCCCTGCTGGGTGGAGACACTGGAAGGAGATCTGACAGGTATTTTGGCCCCATGCCATTGAGTGATTTATAAACTAGTAGAAGCACTTTGGAATGGATTCTGCAGTTTACTGGTGACCAGTGTAGAGATTTAAGAACAGGAGTGATGTGCTCGGTTCTCCTGGTTCTGGTTAAGACTCTAGCAGCAGCATTCTGAAGAAGCTGCAGTTGCTTCACAGACCAGACAGAAGACCATTGCAGTAGTCCAGCCTGCTGGAGATGAACACATGAATGAGTTTCTCTAGGTCTGGTCTGGACATGAGACCTCTGAGTCTTGATGAAGATGATGAAACGCTGATCTGGTTATAGCCTTAATGTGACCAGTGAAGCTCAGGTCTGACTCAACTATGACACCAAGATTTCTAACCTGAGTCTTTGTTTTTATTCCTCTGGAGCCAAGTTGAGCAACAACCTCCATCCTATCCTTCTGATCTCCAAAGACAAGAACTTCAGTCTGGTCTTTGTTTAACTGGAGGAGGTTTGACTGCATCCAGTCATTAACTTGCTCCAGACACTGACAGAGTGAGTCTAGTGAGTCAGCTAAAAACATTTTTAAAGAAGTTAGTTGTGTCCAGACAGCAGGTGGATGAGTTTAAGGTCTTTACTATGTCCTCCAGTGTTTTAGCTCTAATCGCACTGAAAACGCTCAGTCTAGTCAGACAATGGTTATCACGTTAAAACTGAGTCAGAATCACCAGTAACTCATTGGACCATTAAGGATTTCTATCTGAAACAGATTAGTAATCTGTTATAATCTGAAACAGATGTTTAGTCTCCTCGTTTCGCTGAGATGAGTTTATACAACGCTGATTGACCACTGATGAAGTCGGTTTGTCTTTTATAAACCTGCTGATTTAGGGATGAAGTTAGCTCTCTCCTCCGTCTGAAGGGGAAAGCTGAGGAAGATGTTGTGTTTCTGCTGAGTTCTTCTCTTTTTCTCTCTCTGTGAGTGTGACTGACTATCATAGCCAATTTTACAGTAAATGACTTCCTAAACAAGCTGAAGAGAGACAAGCCCGGCTGTCTGGGACCCGGCGCTCGGCGTGTATAAACATGATTATATCCAGGAAGTGGCTTCACATATTCAAGCACACAGTGACAGCCAATTAGGGTCCCCGTTAGCACAGATAATTCTTCAAATGCAGTATAGTGAGGGGCGACAGAGTGGAATGGAGGGAGGGCAGAGGAGGAGGAGGAGGAGGAGGAGGACAAAGGGATTGATGGAAAAAGAGAGGAGCAATTAAAAGAAAAAACAGCTGGAACACCACAGACTGGGTTGTAATTACTGTGTGTGAGACATCGTATTAGAGCTGTTTACTTTGACTAACAGCCGAGGTGTGAGTGTGTGTGTGTGTGTGTGTGGGGGGGGGGGGGGGGTGATGACATGAGATGAGAGATTCTGTGACATCCCTCCATCAATGTTCTCCTCCTCATCCCGGAGGGAATCTGCTGGGAACAATTATGTAAATTCTCAGGTGTGACGGAGCTGAGTCGGAAAAGCACCTATAATTACTGACAGGTAAGGTGTGTTTGCTGTGGCGGCTCGCCACCCAGCGGGTCAGGAAGCTATCAGGATAATAATTATGGGAACTCAATTGGTTTGTCCTCCCTCTTCCTCTTTTCCCTCCGTCTTCATAAACAAAAAGCACATTACACATCGATCCCTGGGAGTTGCTGGGGTAACAAAGCGCTGATGCGTCTTTAATGAACTGTCTTGTGCCAGCAGCTTGAAAAGGCTCCTCTTCACATTCTGATAATTAAGTTAGTCCAATCAGATTGAGGGGAGTGAAGTTCTTACAGCCGTTTTCACCGGCCTTTTAATTAAGCTGCTCCCCGCTGAGCTGAGAGGAGAACCCAGAGGGGACACGGCTCAGCCTTCCAGGGTGATTCTTCCAGGGATTTTCCCTCTCATGGAGAAGATTCCAGTGATTGGGTCAGTCACACCTCTACCTACCTCACCGGCTGTGGAAGTTAACCCCTCCATACTGGAATATTTAAGCTTTACCGCTGTAATCCTAATCCATTCATCTGTCATTTAGGAATAAAGACTCAACGGCCACCCTTAGACCCTCGTAGACCTTCGTCAAACTCCTCATCAGACCACGTCTGTCCTCAAGCCTCCAGCTGGAGCACCAGGACCAGCACCTTCGTCAGAAACCTGACATGTCTGCTGCCCCCTGGTGGAGGATCCACAGGTGGTGAGGGGCCATTTTATTTGTCTGTTACTGTTATAATCGTATAGAATTACACAATAAGATATATTAAAATCAAACATTAAAATGTTCGGTCTTAAAAACCAACACATTAAAAATGATTTCTTCTCTTCATGAAGACAAGCAGGTGTGAGCGTCTCCATGGTGAGGTTTCTCTCTCCTGCTGGAGCCTGATGGAATAAAAACCCGACCTGAACGCAGGTCTTCAGGTATTCAGACGCTTGTTTTAGCAGATCCGGCACGCTCACGCATGTCAACGTGTTGAAGTCTTTCATCGCCGCCCCTCAGGTTTATTCTGAGGAAGAACCAGTGGGTTTATCATTGATGTTTACATCCCAGTTTGAAGCTTCAGACGTCAGCGTGTTTAGTGGATTTAACGGCGTTTAGGTTTATTCTCTTAATCTCAGATGTCAGTGAAATGTAGCGGTGGGCTGTTAAAGTTTGGCATCTTGTTAGAGAGAAATAAATCCTCTCGTCTGAGAAACTTGAGGCCAAATGTTTAGAGAATAAAACTTCGCCTGCAGACTCCTCCTGGCATTCAGGCCAGCAGTGAAGGAATGCTGGATTGTTGACCACATTCTCCAAAATGTAACTCATCTTCAAAAAGCCGGAGGCTAGATATTATTCAGCCGGTAAAGCTGTGAATACCTGCCCCCCGCCCCCTGAGCGTCTGCGAGCTGTGATGGTGTTTTTAATCTTGTCGAGCATACTGCACGGCACTTACGTGTGTAATTCTCATAATTCCCATGTTAAATGGAACATAATCACACTAGCTCTAAAAGGCAAGTCTGTTCGACCTCAGAAAATGAAAGAAGGGGGGTGGTGGTGGGGGTGACCCTGCACAGGTTATTGCTTTCTGTTGAGCGTGCGTCAACAACTCTTGAATTTAATGCGTTCCCGCCGCGCGGCGTGGCTCACCGGCCCTCAGGGGAAATAAGAGCACGCTGCCATTAGGGGATTATGGGTAAGTTAAGGAAGAGCAGACCCTGGACGTCTGCAGTGTAAGACTGTATGAGTGCAGGACGAGATGTCTGTGAGACCTTTATCCACCCTCTCATGATTTATCAGGCTTTAACGTGACAGAACTGATGCTAACGTGTCCTTTTCCATAAAACGCTCCTGAAGGCTGATTGGACGGTTCATATACCTGTTTAACATGGAAAACATTCTTAGACCAGTGGTTCCAACCAGTGCTGCTCCAGGGATCGGTTCTGTTCCACGGAAAGCTCAGAGTAATTACAAATAATATTAAACATAATTATCATAATTAGACGAAAGAAGTATTTATTAAACACTTTGTTTCTATTCTTGTCTCAATATAATGTTAATAATCATAACGGCAAGGGGGAGGGGCCAATCTGGTAACCAGCATTAGGGGGAGGAGTCAGCCTGGTAACCATCATCAGGGGGAGGAGCCAGTTTGATAACCAGCATTAGGGGGACGAGCCAATCTGGTAACCAGCATTAGCGGGAGGAGTCAGCCTGGTAACCATCATCAGGGGGAGGAGCCAGTTTGATAACCAGCATTAGGGGGAGGAGTGAGTCTGGTAACCAGCATTAGGGGGAGGAGCCAATCTGGTAACCAGCATTAGGGGGAGGAGTCAGTCTGGTAACCAGCATTAGAGGGAGGAGCCAGTTTGGTAACCAGCATTAGGGGGAGGATTGAGTCTGGTAACCAGCATTAGGGGGAGGAGCCAATCTGGTAACCAGCATTAGGGGGAGGAGTCAGTCTGGTAACCAGCATTAGGGGGAGGAGCCAGTTTGATAACCAGCATTAGAATCAGAATCAGAAGGGTTTTATTGCCAGATGTGTGAGAAATCACAACATTAGGAAACTGCTGCAAAAAGAAAGATAAAAAAATAAGAGTTAAGCAAATATAGGAAATAATAATATACTCATGATAAAATAATTAATATAAAAAGTGGTAATAATTAAAGAAGCAGCTACTATAGACACAGTGCAGGTACTAATCAGAGTGGATCAGCTTCAGGTACAAACACAACACCGGGTCATGTGACTGGGACCAAGCGACTGGAGTGGGCAGCCCTAGGATTGACATTCATGAGTCCAACAGCAGAGGGGAAGAAACTGTTCTTGTGGCGAGAGGTTCTGGTCCGAATGGATCTGAACCTCCTGCTAGATGGGAGCGGGTCAAAGAGACAGTGCCCAGGGTGAGTCGGGTCAGCTGTGAGCCGACCTGCACGCCTCAATGTCCTGGAGGTGTACAGGTCCTGTATGGAGGGGAGTTTGCAGCCAATGACCTTCTCAGCAGAGCGTACAACACGCTGCAGCCTCTTCTTGTCCCTGGTGGTGGCTCCAGCGTACCACACGGTGATTGAGGAGGTGAGGATGGACTCGATGACTGCGGTGTAGAACTGCCTCATCCACTGTGCTGGCAGGTTGAATTTCTTCAGCTGCCTCAGGAAGTTCATCCTCTGCTGGGCCTTTTTTATGATGGAGGTGATGGTGGGCTCCCACTTGAGGTCTTGGGTGATGGTGGAGCCCAGGAAGACATGAGTCCACCATCGTGATGGGAGTGTCAAACAGGGTGATGGGGGGGAGGGGGGGCTGTGTGCTTCCTGAAGTCCACAACAACCTCAGCTGTCTTCTGGGTGTTTAGCACCAGGTTGTTGTGGCTGCACCAGGACACCAGCCGTTCCACCTCCATTCTGTAGGCAGACTCATCCCCATCAGAGATGAGTCCAATCACGGTGGTGTCGTCTGCAAACTTGATTAGTTTGACAGACTCGTGGTTGGAGGTGCAGCTGCTGGTGTACAGGGAGAAGAGCAGAGGGGAGAGAACACAACCCTGAGGGGAACCGGTGCTGATGGTCCGCAGGTCCGAGACATTCTTCCCCAGCCTGACTTGTTGTTTCCTGTCTGTCAGGAAGTCAGTGATCCACCTGCAGGTTGGGTCAGGCACGTTCATCTGGGACAGTTTGTCTTGGAGGAGGTCTGGCAGGATTGTGTTGAAGGCAGAACTGAAGTCCACGAGCAGGATCCTGGCGTAGGTACCCGGGGAGTCCAGATGCTGCAGGATGAAGTCTAGAGCCATGTTGATGGCATCATCTACAGACCTGTTGGCTCTGTAGGCAAACTGCAGGGGGTCCAGGAGGGGGGCTGTGAGGGTCTTGAGGTGGGGGAGGACCAGGTGCTCAAATGACTTCATGACCACAGATGTCAGAGCCACAGGTCTGTAGTCATTGAGTCCAGTGATCCCTGGACAGGGTCTATGGTGGAGATCTTGAAGCAGGCAGGCCCATGACATGCCTCCAGTGAGGAGTTGAAAATGCCCGTAAACACTGGGGAAGAGGAGCACAGGTGAATTATTCTGATAGGGCGATGGTAGCAGAAGAGCTAAGTGTTCATCCAGCGCCTTTGAGATACAGAGTTGGGACACTCCCATAGGCTTCAATAGAAAGAATGGAATGCGGAAGTAACGTCGCCCATGGAGCTCCCAATAGTTCCACCATTGACCGCTGTTGATTCTCGGCGTTTCGGAGTGTTTTTCCTCCGGTAAGTTGATGAAATTACAACATGCTGGCATTGTGAAGCGTTAGCTGACTGCCTCGAACAAAATAAGTCAATAATGATTTTTAACGTAGTCAGTTTTAGTTAATTAATCGTGTTAGCCGGCTAACTGCAGCTAGCTAGCTAGTTAGCGGCCGGGGTTTGTGTGTTTAAACAGGCCTATTTAGCTTCTTAACTTATTCAGCACAGTTTTAAATATCTATTTAGAGTTTGGTAAATTATTTGGGGATTTCTGAGTTTAAAATAAATTCTATTAAGACACAATAATGTTGGTGACGTGTGTAAAGAGGAGTTACTAAACTGTCTCAACTAGAGAAAAGCTGTTTTTATTCTGAGACTGCCATGTGAGCTATAGATCAGACAGCAGCATCATTTGGGATCTCATCATCAGTACAGTAAATGTGATCATGAACATGAGTAATGATGTCATATTTTTCAGTTAAACCACATGATGCTGCTGACTTCAGTGACCTGCTGCAGCATGTTACACACTCAGGATCACCATGGTAACACGATGTGTCCTCCAGAGCAACCAGAGCTGATGCAGGACGTCTGAACAACAGAACTAGAACCTTCACAAAGTTGGTATCTACTGCAGGACTGTTCCTTTGCATCTGTTTAATATCATTCATTTATCATCTGAGGTCAAGCTGGGATTAGAATCTTTACTCAGAACAAGAAATTAAGAATCATTAATAATAAAATCTCAGGATAAATAAATAACTGTAGAACAGTAACTAAACAGTTCATGTTCATCTTAATGTTCTCAGAGGGACTGATCATGAGTGGAGAGCTGAGCGAGGAGCAGGTTGGTGGAACCTGCAGGTCCGGTCAGTGATGGAGTCAAAGCTGGTAAGTGGACTGGTGGAGTGCTGCAGCTGGCTGGGTGATGGGGAGGCTATCAAAATAAAATTCATATTAAAGTGATCAGGAAGCACCTTAACAACTTTTTCTGAGGTTTCCTGCAAATGTCAAGATTCTGTATGAATGTTATAACTTTTATAGAATCACTGATATTAAATTTTAAAAACCTTCCAAACAAACCATCTTTATGTACTGGTGCTCAAGCGTTGGTGGGAGGGTACTTGTTGTGGAGCAAAATGCTGTTTTTCTCTGTTTTTGTCTCTTTATTTCCAAGATGTCCATCATTAGACAGCATATAGATCTGTTTAGCTGTAGTTCTCGATCTCAGCCTGATGAATCTGCTGCTTATTTTACGTTACACATCATGACATGAAGACTGCAGCTTTCTAAAAGACTTGCTTCTCTCTAGAACATCCACCACACCTGGGAGCTCCATGAAAGCAGCAGCAGACACCTGGTTCCAGCTGAAAGTGTTGACGTCTTCTTTGGTGGTTCTGATGTCAGAGAGAGGGATCCTCATGTCCTGAATACGTCTGGAGCCTGTGGAGCTCACTGAAGCAGACGTTCTTTTATGGGGTCTCGTGCATTTGAGAGTAAAACGAGTCGATCCCCGACTGAAAATGTTTATGCAGATTAAACTTATTGCACACAGTTTACTGTTATTGTGACCGATGGCTTTTAATAAATAAATATATGAAAAATGTTTGGTTGTGTGGTTTTGCACAGCTGACTCACACTTATTTTGTCATCTAATACGTTTTAAATCAAAAACAGTTTTACTTAAATTAACATTTTAATCAGTCACTAGTTTATGCTTGTTAGACTGGAAGCACAATCAGCAGGGTTACAGATGCATCTACAGCTGCATATTGTCCTCTAAGTCATTAAATTAAGTTAAATCAGCTCCTTTTCCATCTGACACCAGACAGACTGAAGATTACAGGACTAAATCCTGGAAACGGTAATATCTCAGGCTTTGTTGGAGGAAGTAGATCTAAAGGTCAGCAGGAGCAGAGCTCTGAACCACTGACACCTTTTAAGTGTTTATTAGGATTAAAGTATAGCATCTATGCTAGCATGCAGAGAACAGAAAGCTCGAATTATAAACCACATCCTTACATTGATCAGTGGATTAAATAAACATTTATTTTTATACGTATTTTAGCTAAATATGATCTGTAACCTACGTTGTGTTTGCAGTCTGGCTGCCTTCGAACGTTTTAAATGATAAATGTTCGTGCTGCTCCAAAAGTGAACTGTTTTGATAAAATACATAATCAGTGTATTAATCAACACACATTAATGGTCACTAATCATCAAAAAATCCATGTGGAAATGAGAAAAGGGTCGTTTTAGCGTCCAGTCCCGCCAGAAGCCGCTCGTGCTGACTGGCAGCGCTGAGCTGTTTGGAACTATTCGGGGCTACATGAACCACGTGACCGCGTGTCGGCGAGTTCAAAGCGTGTCGTAACTTTCTCTTTAAAAGGCTTTGCGTTCATCCAGTGGGTTGCTAGTTCAAACCCAGGTTCCATCTGTGTCAATGTGTCCTTGGGCAAGACGCTTCACCTTGCCACCTGCTGGTGGTGGTCGGAAGGACCGGTGGTCCCTGAACAGCTGTGGCTACGATGTAGCTCATCACCATGAGCGTGTTAATGATGGTTGTGTTGTAAAGTGCCTTGGGGGGTTTCTGGTACTCTAAAGACTGTCCAGTTACAGCAAAGAGGCATTTTGGGATGTGTGAGCTGAAGTTTGTCACCAGTTTGAACAGAATAACCTTTATTAACCATTAAAGATGAACAGGAACAGGAAGCTGCTATCAACCCAATAATTCTGCATCAGAACAAAGACACATGAGTAGTTTCAGTATAAAAGCCATCACAGAGTTTTTATGCTTCCGGCTCACGCTGATTTGTTTTTAAAGCTGAAGCACTTTGATAATTGGGTGAGATAAGCAATATTTAAAGTCTTCTGAATCTATTCTGGTGCACACGCAGCATTACAATAACACACAGCATTAGAATATTGGGTTTACAGCCCTGTCGTTTGTCAAGGGGCTCTTTAGAGGCTGTAAAACTGTCTGAGTGGGGGGATTTGTCATCGCCACTAAGGCCTGCTCCTTCTATTAGTCATAAAATATACAGCGGGGGCAAATAAAGGCTGTGATGAAGACGCAGCAGCAAAACGGAGTGGAATCAAATGAGTTGGTACGCCGGGAAAGTCACAATCTGCCACGCCGGAGCAAAGTGGTTCGCTGGAGTTTTGTGGTTTCTTTATACAACATGACAGACGCAGAGAGGAGGAGGAGGAGGAGAGGAGGAAGAGTACATTCTCAGCTCCGTTTCTCCTCTTTGTGAGTGAACAAGTCTTTTGTTGCAAGCAGTGATTTTCCATTTTCAATATCCAGCTCTGTTTCATTCTGTTCTGTCTCCTTCAACTCCTCACACACACACACACACACACACACACACACACACACACACACACACACACACACACACACACACACACACACACACACACACACACACACACACACACACACACACACACAAACGGACAGTGTTTCTATGAAGAAATATGACGCCATTGAAGATGATGACAACTCCCATCTGACATTTACTAACCTTTTGAGTGGAGAGATTGGGACGGAGGAGGTAAAGAGAGACGGAGGAGAGAGGATGGACAGATGAGAGGGTCTGCAGGATGAAGGCGAGTGTGTTTGCATGGGATTCCAGGTTTTTACTCTTTTCACCTTCAGCTGGAGCTCACTGCCCCTAAAAAAGCTTTTGTTGCTTTCTTCATGTCAAAACCAAACTGAATTATTTAGTTTTAATCTTTCAGATGAAACGTTTCCACAATAGCTGTTTTTATTTTTTCATTGCTAATTAGAAAATTCACCAACACCTGCTGAGTTTTGTCCTTAAGCCAGGTGTGTGTAGGACCCAGGTGTGTGTACTCAGGTGTGTGTAGGTCCCAGGTGTGTGTAGGACCCAGGTGTGTGTAGGACCCAGGTGTGTGTAGGTCCCAGGTGTGTGTAGGTCCCAGGTGTGTGTAGGACTCAGGTGTGTGTAGGACCCAGGTGTGTGTACTCAGGTGTGTGCTGGACCCAGGTGCAGGTAAGGGCTAAAACAACAGCAGAATCTGAATAGTTAATGAAAACAGGTGTGGGAGGTGAGCAGATGGGAGGCAGGTGTGATAAATAACAGGGAAGCAGGGGGGAACCAAACTGAAGGTCGGGAGGGGGGGGGGGGGGTCATCCTTCAAACACATCTGATTTGTGCTTTTTTAACATTTCTTTACTTTCAGTCCCTCACCTTTTCCACCTTTACCTCTCTAGTGTCTCATGGAGCTCAGTCACCAGGTGAGCAATCACAAGGACAAGCACCTGAACCCAGTCACACACTCGGTCACATCTGGGGACAGAGTCTAAATCTGACAGTCTCCAGTTAACCTGACAGGTGTTTTTGGTCAAACTCACACAGAATGTCTGTTGTAAAGATCTCACTGAAGACGAGACGATCTGCATGTGGGACCATGAAGGATCTCCATGAACAGTGTTGGTTTGGGCTTCAGTTCCTGAGTCATGAACATCTTTATGTTTATTAGAAAACATCAAACAGCCTCAGAGAAACGATGACTGGGCTCCCAGATTCAGCTTCTTCAGTCCTGAGTTATGAGCAGAAATGATGTTATTTATGTTTTCTCTTTAGATGCTGTTAACATTAACAACCACCACAGCTGATCCCTGCTCTTCACCAGCTACAGCGAGTCCAAACTCACAGGAATGACTGATGATGGAAAGCAGAGCAGAGGGTCAAACTGGGCTGGAAAGGGAACAGATCTGTGCTGCTGCTTCATAATAACCCCATAATAAACAGAAACGGTATATTCACCAGAGCTCTTCACACCTGGATCCAAACAGGAGAGGAAACGACAATTTAAATGAATTCTCAGAAAAATATTTTTGGTACAAACAAAAAAACCCAAACAAATTAGAATTATAAAATCCTGTTTTCTGCTCCTCTGTCTGTCGTCTGATCATTTAGCAGCTCACAGATCAGCTGATTTAACCAGCCTCGATTCTGTTGCTTCAGCTCACATCAAACTCCCAGCATCCTTCACTCTCAGAGACGACTCCTAGCCACGTGCACGCTGCGGGTGTGATATTCCAGTGGTTTCTGGTGAAAACGTACGTGAGTGTGTGTGGATCCTTCTGGAATGCTGCTCCGGAGTTTTGCTGCTTTAATAATCAGTTCTGATGAGCATCACTGGCTGTTATTCCCTCTGGTACCGTTCTGCATCTGTCTGGTGGTCGTACACGCACACACACACACGCACACACACACACACACACACATACACACACACACGCACACATGCACGCACACATACACACACACACACACACACACACACACACACACACACGCACGCACACACACACTCTCGTCTCTTCACGCAGGTTTTTAAAGGATGTAATTATTTTTTGTGTTGAGTTTTTACAATAAACAAATAAATGTTATAATAATCTGATGATTGACTTTCATTAACATTTATTATGTTTCTTTATCTTATGAAAAAACTGTTTAACTAATTAAATCTGCCAGAGTTGTTTCTAGTTTCACTTCCTCTACTACGGAAGTTTTTACATCTGCTTGTTTTTATAGAAGGAAATGACATCATAGCTGACCTCCTGTTTCTTTTTCAGACTTTTATTTTGTAAAACTCATTCTGATTTTCTCTTTAATCCAGATGTGTAAAAAGTTTGTTTTATTCTTCCTGAGTGTATTTTAATATGTCGTGTTTGAATTGTTTTGCTGTTATTTATCTGCTGCTGCACAGTGCTGCTAACCTCAGGGAAATCTAAGATATTGTATAAATTATGCATCTTTCTGTGATTTTTAATTGTTTGTCTTCATCCAGGTAACATAGCTGACCTTTTTAAGGTGGTGGTGATTTATGTTCCTGCAGCAGGTAATTATTGCACAGATGAAGTGAATAATTCATTTGTTTTTGGCAACAGAGCAGCGTAATAGAGGCGTAAATAAATTTATGTCATGTTTATTTGCACAGATCTTAATCACTGAAGGAACAGACCCCCCCCACCCCATTATAGACCTAGACCTTAACGACCAGCTGAGAAATCTCATTCCCACACCTTAAACAAATTCAGCTTTAATGACGCGTTTCAGCTCAGCTCTGGGCTTTGTTAGCAGCTCTAATTCAGTTTGAAAAGGGTCACAGGTGGTCTGATTACATCACTATTAGGGTGCTTTGACACGTTTTTGACTGTTAACCTTTTCCACTCTGGTTAAGTTTGAAATGAAAGGATTTTATAAATATACAACAAACTTCAGTTGATTTTCTGTGGTTTTAAATGTTTGTAAGTAAAATTTATTTCTGTGGCTCTCATCACAGATAGAAAAATCACAAAGTGCCTCACAAAGAACAACAAAACAAATCATAAAGTCATAAAATGATCATAAAAACAAAACAACAAAATAAAATAAAGATGAAAGATAATTAAAATCAGAAAACACAAAAGATTTAGAAGTTTTAAACAAAGAGTAAAGTCATAACATTATAAAATGATCATAAAACAACAGAAAGATGATTAAAAAGTCATTGTACATATAAAAAGAAGAAAAACACCAAAGATTTAAACAAAAGGGTCTTCAGCTGTTTTTGAGTGGCCTTCAAGAGACGTTGATTGGTCAAAAACACCCAAATTTCTCATGTTTGACTTGACAGCAGAAGCTAAATGACCAAGTTGTTGACTAATCAGAGGAGCCATGCTCTCAGGGGCAATGATCAGACATTCAGTCTTTTCAGAGTTTAACTGAAGGAAGTTATCTTCTAGCCAGCTAGTGATCGCTGATAGACACTCTAGTAGTTCAGCCAGTTTATGGAGCTCAGATTCCTTAAAGGAGCAGTACAGCTGAATGTCATCTGCATATAGGTGATAGGAGACATCATGAAAAGCATCAATTATCTGTCCAAGAGGGTGTATATATAATAAAAACAGGAGTGGACCTAAAACAGAGCCTTGGGGTACCCCACAGAACAGGTTTGTGGAATCTGACATGATGTGGTTTATACAGACACTGAAACTTCTGTTAGAAAGGTACGATCTGAACCAGTCTAGAACAGTTCCAGAGATTCCCACCGAGTCATGAAGTCTGTTAATTAAGGTGCTGTGATCAACAGAGTCAAAAGCTGCAGAAAGATCCAACAATACTTAAGCCTAATTTATACGTCTCCGTCAGCTCCCCGAGGCAGAGACACGCATTGACGGAACCGTTTTGCTCTCGAACTTCTCCGTCACCTGGAGAGTGCTGCAAAGCAGTTCCCCGCCAGGACAACAGAGGGCGTAGCGCTTTTCTGGGGTATCCTGTCATGTATCCGGTCCAAAATAGTGAATTTACAGTTTATATTTGCAGTTTATATTGTGCTTTTTTGCATTTAAGAGCCTTTTTAACACGGACAAACTTCCTCATTCTCCTCCACCTCTTCATGCGCTTGTCACCTCTAAACCAGGTTTCCCGTCATTTCCGTCCACAAATAAAACGCTTGCTGCGCATCTTTATACTCCTCCAGTCACGAGTGAATAAACGTTCATATTTTCGGAGTTTTACCGCGAGGTATTCTTCAAGCTGCTCCGTGTTTGCCGCTAGATACCGTCAGCTCTCTTTTTATTTTTTGAGGCCGCTATGGCGGAGCTGGTGACGTATTTTTATTTTTTTTTTGCTCCTTTTTATTTCATTCAAAAAATTCTAAATGAAAAAAAAAAAAAAATAAACAAAATAAAACAATAAATCAAACAAACAATTTGAATGAAAAGGGACAGAAAGAAGAAATATCTTATGTTAACTGCCCCCATTTACAAAACCAAACCTTTTAATAATACTTCCATAATTTTCTCAACAACAAAACAAAACACAGATTCATCAAACTATATTCTTGTAATTTACAAACCTAATCAGACGTTATCTTAATTTTGATTATTGTAATTCTGTAATACACTCGACTTAATAATTTTTTTAAATATTTAAAGGTTGTTCCATATTCTCACACCATTTACAGAAATAGACATCTCCTTCATTCTGGTTCTAAACCTAGGTTTTTTAAATACTTCTGTTCCTTTTAACATATAACTACTGACTCTTTTTTCAAACATTTTCTGAATGTTGGTGGGTAAAGTTTTTGCATTTGCTTTATACATTGTTTGTGATATTTGCATATCAACTAAATCATAAAATTTCAGTAATTTATATTTGATGAATAATTTAAAGAAGCGGCGTTCTGACCAATCACAAGCTTGCGTTCTCCGTCTCGTTGGACGGATGTTTAGAAAAGAGAGCTCGACTCCGTCCGACCTTGCAAGCCTGCTGGAGAGCTCTTGCAACGACGGATCATGGCGGTCCGTCCGTCCGTACTGACAAAAACGGAGAAGTATAAATTAGGCTTTAGACTGTAAATTCCCCGTTGTCTGCAGCCATCATGATGTCACTGGAAACTTTAAGCAAAGCTGTTTCTGTTGAATGAGTTTTATCAAAACCAGATTGGAATTTATCTAAGCTGTTGTGAAGTTCCAGAAAAGTAATCAGTTGATCGGCCACAACTTTTTCCAAGATTTTAGAGATAAAGGGAAATTTAGAAATAGGTCTGTAATTATTAGGCTGAGAGGAGTCATGATCCTGCTGGAAGTAGCATCAGAAGATGGGTCCATGTGGTCCTGCTATTAACGTCTTACTTTCTTTCACATAGAAGGTACTATGAATAGTTCATCAGTTTTGTGTGTGTGTGTGTGTGTGTGTGTGTGTGTGTGTGCCTGCTCTGTCTTCTCAACCCCCAGTGAGTCGTAGCGGATGGCTGCTCATACTGATCCAGGATCCTCTGGAGGTTTCTTCCTGTTAAAAGGGAGTTTTCCTCTCCACTGTCGCTACATGCTTGCTTAGTATGAGGATTGCTGTAAAGACACTGACACTAGTCAGTGACTCGATACAATCTGTGGGGGTTTCTTATGTGGCAAGGTGGACAAACGAGGGCCCAGGCGGGATTCAAACCTCAGACTCCCGGGTGGGAGTCATGCGCGTTAACCAGTCAGCCAAAGGGATATCCCCGTGGCCAAGCAGCCAGGTCACATGATCAGGTTTCTCGCAACATTTATAGAGTCCTTGTTTGCATACCAGGATACTGTAAAGAAAGCTAGGATAGCATATTATGCTAACATTATTTCAACAAACTCACACAATCCAAAACTCCTCTTCCATCCATCCATCCATCCATCCATTGTCTTCCGCTTATTCGGAGTCGGGTCGCGGGGGCAGCAGCCTAAGGAGGGAAGCCCAGACCTCCCTCTCCCCAGCCACTTGGGCCAGCTCCTCCGGGGGAATCCCAAGGCGTTCCCAGGCCAGCCGAGAGACATAATCTCTCCAGCGTGTCCTGGGTCTTCCTTTGGGTCTCCTCCCGGTTGGACGTGCCCGGAAAACCTCACCAGGGAGGCGTCCAGGAGGCATCCTAATCAGATGCCCGAGCCACCTCAACTGGCTCCTCTCGATGTGGAGGAGCAGCGGGTCTACTCTGAGCCCCTCCCGGATGACCGAGCTTCTCACCCTATCTCTAAGGGAGAGCCCAGACACCCTGCGAAGAAAACTCATTTCGGCCGCTTGTCTTCGCGATCTCGTTCTTTCGGTCACTAC
>SSNS01000063.1:1546889-1566889 GCA_006937985.1 Aphyosemion australe
CGTGAGGCAGACACCTTGTCTACTTTTAAGACTAGGCTCAAAACTTTTCTATTTGATAGGGCTTATGGTTAAATTCTGATGTTAGCCCAGGTTTAGACGAGTGGGGAGCAGAGGGAGGTGGAGTGTACAGAGGGGACTACTGTCGTTAAAGACTTCTCCCTGGCCCTGCCTCCCACATGCCTCCATCTAAAAGGCTAGGTTATCCTGAGTTATCTCTGTAGTTATGCTGCTATAGGCTTAGACTGCTGGAGGACATACTGACCACTTTCCATACTCTGCTACTCTCTTCTACCACCACTCTCTAATTGCATTATTTCCTGTTATTTCAGCTGTTAACTTTATTTTCTCTCTAAGTGTTTTTCTCCCCAGAAGAAGCTACACTGGCGTTCTGCTGAGCTGTGGTGGCCTCATGGAGGGGGCCATCGGCTGGCACACTGCTGCCAACCACCTAACATTCTCCCTTTCCTGATATTACATCTTACTTTCTTTAACATAGAATGTGCTACTATTAGTTCACCTATTGAATTAATTATAGATTCACTCAGATAAAGACAATAAAGTTTCTCTTACTCTTACTAAATAGAACTTCTACTAAGAAATCACAGTGTAGCCATAGAAACACTACTTGATATATGTGGTGTGTGTGTGTGTGTGTGTGTGTGTGTGTGTGTGTGTGTGTGTGTGGGTGCGGGGTGTGCCTGTGCCTGCTCTGTCTTCTCAACCCCCAGTGAGCCGTAGCGGATGGCTGCTCATACTGAGCCAGGATCCTCTGGAGGTTTCTTCCTGTTAAAAGGGAGTTTTCCTTCCCACTGTCGCTAAATGCTTGCTTAGTATGAGGATTGTACCAACACAATGACACTAGTCAGTGTCTTGATGCAATCTGCTGGGTCCCTTATATAGGAAACTTTTTTACTGATTGGCTTATGAACTGAACTGTATTGGAATGTTTACTTTGTGAAGTGCCTTGAGACGACTCTTGTCGTGATCTGGCGCTATATAAATAAACTGAATTGAATTGAATTGAATTGAATTATAGAATTATTGTCCAGCACTAACGTGTAACTTCTCATATTTCTTACATGACTGTCAGGGTGATGTGGAGGATTGAAACTTTTGCACAGAGCATGCTTTTTCTGCTCTGATCAGAAGGTGTAATCATCATAAAAGAGTGTTTTTCTGGTGGAAGACTGTTAGCTGTCAGGTGAAAAGAACGATGACACCTACTATTTCCATCCTGTGCTGCTCATTAATGTGTCTCACATCAGGCTGCAGGTTCACGTTTGTTTGTGTAAAATCTCAGACTCAAGATGATTCTCAGTTTAAAAAACAGACTCGATGTAAAAAAAGGAAATAAATCAAAAATAACTATAAAAATATAAAAACAGTGCAGCTTCATGCTGGGAATAAAAATAACAAATACAGCAACAGTTATTGGTGCTTTAAAAAATAAACAGTTAATGATTAAAAGTCGTGCTCATTAATATTCATGATAAGCAGACATCGCGCCTCTGATTGGCAAACAGCAACGTGACTTCTGCTCACAAGCCAAGGTGGGCGGGGCCATGAATACTAATTTTCCCAGGCGTTTTCTGGCCTGCTCTGTGTCATCTCTACGACTAATGCAGGCGGCTGGAGAACATGCTCATGTTCAGCATGAAACTCAGAGGCCAATCGTATTTCAGAAAGATGAAATGGTTTCTATGGAAACCAGACCTTTAACAGACTGATGATGTTAGGAATTCCGGTTGCAGGATTAAAGGTGCATTATGTAAGAAATAAGTAAGAATGACATGTTGTGGTAAAATCTGGGTACTGCAGCCCAATTCAAAATGAATTACTCACTTTCTCACTCCCGTTTTTTTTGAGTTTCGCGTCTGTTGCCAGCTACGCCTCAGCTCTGCAAGATTCTAGATGAAGACGAGTCATACACAGTAAGTCGATAAGTAGATAAATACATTTCATATCAAGTTGTCGGTAATTGATAAAGTAGCTTGAGATATTTTTAGAGCAGACTATTTGCTTCTAATACACCGTTAGCATTGTTAGCTCAACGTTAGCCTCTAGCCTGCTTCGCCTGATATTAGAGTAAAGCAGAAAGATGTCGTGTCTTCTTAGGGGGACAAGAAATAACTTCTGGGTCGCTCCTGTTACTGGCTTCAGTTCTTTACAGAGCCAGTAACACCTGAATCAGCTGTTGTTGCTGATAACCTGTATAGATGAGTGTCTAATAGTGCTGTAGACATGTGCAGTCGTTATTGTGGCAGTTTAGTGCAACTAACTTCAAATGTAATAATTCAGCCCAAAACCATAATTCTATCTCCATCTTCAGATTCAACTCTGCTCCACACTGATCTAGAGTCAGCCACAGCTGATGGCTGTAGAGCTGCAGGGTGACGGTGTCTCTACCGTATACGTGGCTGGACTCCAGCTGAGTCTCAGACACACCTCCACCTGGCTCAACCACTCACCTGCCGATATGACACGTTAGAGCTCGGAGCTGCTCACCGTCCCCCTCCCCTCTTTCTTCTGGTGATCACAGTGGAGAGGAAATCCTCCAACCTGCTGGTGCTTCTGAGTCTGCTTGTTCTTCTGAGCGGTGAGTCTGCTGCGTGTGTGTGTGTGAGAGAGAGAGAGAGAGAGAGAGATTGAGAAACAGAGCACATGTTGGGGGGGGGGGGGGTTGTGGGAGGTGCTGTCAATCATTGCCTCAGTGCTGCTCTCTCAGTCCTCCAGGTGACGCCTTTATTCAAACTATTTGTCTAACAGGAAGTGTGGTTGAAAGTCTCCACCCATGGTGTTGCTCACCCTTTAAACAACTCTGGAGCTTTCTGCCGAAAGACAAATGTTGGTGCTGCAGCGTTAGCTCGGTGTAGACTCAGCAACCCTTCGGGCTAAGAGATATAAACAGTGACTACGTCCCTCTTTGGCTTTTTGAAAGAAGAAAAACTGACAACCCCACATCTGTTTCAGTATAACCTTCCCTCCAACATGGCTGAGATTGTTTTGTGATTATTTCACTGTAGAATTCTTACTTATTGGGTATTTAACCAGCTCCGGTGGCCTAGTGGTAGAGTGTCCGCCCCGGAACTGGGAGATCAGGCTTCGAATCTCGGTCGGGTCATACCAAAGACTTTGAAAAAATGGGACCCAAAGCCTCCTCGCTTGACACTCAGCACTAAGGGGTTGGATTGGGGGGTTAAACCATCAAATAGTTCCCGAGCGCGGCCACAGCTGCAGCTCACTGCTCCCCACCATGGGGATGGGTCAAATGCAGAGATGTAATTTCACCAGTGTGTGATGAATACTTGGGACTTTGACTTTAAGGAGACTAATCCTGTGATCCGTGTTGATCAAATGTCGCCCTACACCGTGATCCCCTACAGAATGTAATGCAGTTGGACTGAGACTGGCAGAGCTTCATGATTCTGAGTGTCTGGATGCTTTTATTAGAAACATTTCATGTGATTCTGGTCGTCCTGAGTCTTGGGGTTTCTGTGATTTCTGATCTTAGGGACAGTTAGTGATGGTCAGAGCATTGGCCCATGTGGAACCAGCTGTGCTCCTATGGAACCAGATTTATCCCGTTTAAGGTTCTGGAACCAGATGAAGAAGATGTGGAGCCTCATCTTCTTCACACAAAGCTGAGCCTGATGAACCATGCCGTGTTCTTTGTGTCATTGATCTTCATGAATAGATGCTGTGCTGCTTTATTCTTCAGAACATGACAGAATTCAGCAGGAGGAGCTGAGGGTGTAGGTTTAATCAAATCTGAATTCTCCTGTTTTCCTGCTCCGGCTTTCATCCGTCCATCAGGAGTCATGACAAGCAGAGACACCAGGACCTGTTGTCTGGAGGGAAATCACATCAGATCCTGGAAATTAGGAACATAGAAATACACATTTCTTTATTGTTTTTTCACATTAAAACAGTGGGATTATAGTATAAATGTTCCCAGCATTACAACCATGACGTTGTTGGAACCAGACAACAGGAACGGAAGCACTAACGCTTACAGAACCACTAACAAATACGTATTTTCACCTCCAGGAGGTTTTCTTTCCCCTAAAATTCTTTCTGTGACGAAATCAGACAAATAACATCTCAGCTAATACAAACTGATGCTTTTAATTTGAAAAACCTAGATGAGAACTAATAAAATAGTTGATGGTGAATAATTCTACTGTTAAACAGTAAAATATTTTGAATCAGCTGTGTCAGAAAGTCCTCTCCACTCTACCTTTTTATTTGATTTTTTTGGTAAATATCTATTTCCAACATGAAAAATGTTTTCTGAGCACGTTAGAGAGCAACGACAGCAGAACTCATTCCTGTTGCTGCTCTCGGTGTTGATCGTTCTGGTGACTTTCACCGTTTTATTGTTTGTTTTGGGGCAGAAGGGCTCATTTCCACGTCCTTTATTATAACATGACTGCAGCTCTTTGCTCTCGTTCTTCACCTCCTTCGGTGATTCTTCCTGGACAGCAGGCTGGCCGACAGCACGCCACCGCCGCAGCGTTTGACCTTGAAAACATTTTCTTCTCTTGTCTCCGTCCCTCTTCATCCTTTCATCACATCAGTCTCACTTTTCTTCTTTCATCCTGAGTTCATCTTTTTCCCTCCATCCTTTCTTTCTGTCATTAGTGATTTTCTTTCCACCTGCATGTTTTGATTGGCCCTCGTGTCTCACACCTCCTCACCTCCCCCTCTCCTCCCTCACATTCTCCCTCTTCTTCCTCTCTCTCGCTAAGTGATGGACTTGTGTTTTTACAGGGAGTGACAGAGTAAAGAGCTGTGTAAAGGTTACAGTGGCTTCCTCTATGACACTACTATATTACTTATCACACACACAAGCTCCCGGCGTGTCTCGTATTTTATCCCAGAGCACTTTGCTGCTCAGAGACGGCGTGAAGGGGAGCCTTAAACCTGCTCCCAGGTGATTTCTGACTCTCGTCAGCTGCTCACGCTGAACGTAAAACATCTTCTCACATGGAAAATGTAAACAAGACTTCAGAGGAAGGCTCCATAAACACATCTGTTCTGATGGTGCAAGCCACTTGGTGTGAGATCTCCACCACCATCTTACATGGGCGGTTTAGGCCACGCCCTCTAAATAACCACAGAGAGCCTGTAAAGTTCTCACTAGGAAGTGCTTGGTCGTTTCACTTCAGGTTCAGGTACATATATATATATATATATATATATATATATATATATATATATATATATATATATACAGTATACATATATATATATACAGTATATATATACTGTATATATGAAGAAAGAGAGCGCGAGAGAGAGAAAGAGAGCGAGCGAGAGAGAGAGAGAGAGAGAGAGAGTGTGCTCACCCTCGACTTTCTGGGAGGATCTGAGAGCAGTGACACACGCTGGGAGACAGGAGATGAAAATGCCTTCTTTAATTGTACTTTAATCATTTGTGTTCCTAAAGCCAGTGGGACAAGCCTGCTGAAGACGCTGCATACTGAAACATCTAAATAACATGCAAATGAAGCTTTAAGCAGCAGATTTGTCTCTGAGAATCACACACAGGTACGATATAAACAGCTGTTAGAGATGTTAAAAAGCCTCCGGTGAAAATATAGAAACACAACAAACATACTGAGAAATCCTGCAGCCTCTGTGTGACAGATTTAAACAGTTTGATCATTTAGCACACACACACACACACACACACACACACACACACACACACACACACACACACACACACACACACACACTCACACACACACACTGACAGGAATATGATGGTGAATCGTTCCTATGACGGGTCCGTTATCTCCCCACCATGACACCAGACCCTGATGCTCTGGGGGATGTTCTGATGTTTGTCACTCGTCAGTGACGCCCAGATTCAGTTGTTCTAATCTGTACGTGTTAATGACTCCTGGCTGTGATAACAACACCTAATAACTGTCTCCTCATGTACCTGCATCTCTACAATTCACAGGTGTGTGTGTGTGTGAGAGAGAGAGAGAGAGAGAGAGAGAGAGAGAAAGGGGGGAGAGCGTGTGTGATCTATATTCACCCTCAGTCCTTATGTCAGTCAGTGTGAGTGAGAGTGATTTTTTGTCAGCTGTCACACACACACACACACACACACACACACACACACACACACACACACCCCTCTGTGACGTCGTGCTCTAGCAGCAGAAGCAGCAGACTGATTCTTTTCCATTCGGGCTGTCGGCGGTGTTTAATCCAGAGCCAGGCTCTTGGAGGGTGCAGATACTTTCAGCGTTTCTCGGTCTGCTGGGAACCAAACCCCCGCCTGCGATTTAACAAAGTGGCTCTTCAACAAATTGAGTTTTACACGACGACACGGCTGAAGGTGTTTTGTTTATTACATTCTCAGTTTTGAAGTCAATCTTTTATCATATCAAATGTGAAAACTACTCTGGCCTCGTGTGTATTCAAGAAGATTAGATTACTTCACAAAATTGGTCCATCCAGAGTAAAACAGCTTGTTTTTTGGTTTAGTTTGAAACTTTTTTGCTTCTGTTTTCCATCTATACTTTGCTTTTTTCCCCCTCAACTTTCTTCACAGAAACAGGGATCTTGGCAGGTTACTGCAGATGCTTTTATTTTAAAGTTCAGTTTCCCACAAAAGCTTAGTAAACATTTCTACTGCAAATGATCATCCAGTGTTTTATATCACCTTAAACCTCAGAAACACATGGATAAACAATCCTCTGACCGAGCTAACTGAGCTAACCAAAGCTAACGGAGGCGGGTGGCGTTTTTAGCCAGAAAACCGTGGTTGAGAGACTCGGCTACCGTCTGCCTTCAAGGCTGGAACACTTTTAACGTGAGGCTGAGGCCTTCCCTGGAGCAGGTCGGGGTGCATGTTGCTTGCGCTGATGCTGACGGCTCATCTGCCACCTGTCAATCAAAAGCGAAGCGAAGTCCAGAAACCTCCGCTTTCCTCGGTTAGCTTACCTAGCTCCAGTTTTGTTGCCCAGTACCAACTCGTCACAAGGGAATGAAATAACATTTCAAGTGTTTCCTTGCTCTTCCTTCCAAACACCGTGTACTCAGTTTCGTTATCTTGCTATAGTATCCATATTGTGTCAGATCTGTTCCAGCATGAGCTGCTTCCTTCAGGTTCTGTAGAATTTAAAACACCACTGACTAAAATCCAAACCATCTATGCAAATCAGATTAAATCCAGTCTTTAATTCTAGGCATTTCCCCATTCTGGCTGGCAGGATGGCCAGCAGTGGAAGGGAACTCTCCCTTTTACCAGAACCAGAACCAGAACGGAGACCATCTGTCCTGACAGACTGGGGTTTGAGAGAAGATCCAGATCTAGACGTTGTAGATTTTTTATTAGGATTCAAGAGGATTTATAGAATAAATATTTCAGTTTTAATCTGTCTATCAGAGCTGAACGTGTAAAAATGAAATAATCCCATTTGTACAGATTGGAAAAAATGTTATGAGTGAAGAATTGTGAACTTTAGCCGAATCCTCTAAAGCAATAAGCTGTGTGTGTGTGTGTGTGTGTGTGTGTGTGTGTGTGTGTGTGTGTGTGTGTGTGTGTGTGTGTGTGTGTGTGTGTGTCCTGTCCAGGTATATCTCTGTCATTGTGTGTTACATGAAACAGAGTTTAATGTGTTTATAATTGACTTCAGCTCCAGCAGATTGACTCAGTGGGCAACAGATGCCACAGTCGCTACTGCCACACACACACACACACACACACACACACACACACACACACACACACACACACACACACACACACTGTAGGTGTGAACACACACTGAAGGCGTGTGTGTGTATCTGGGAACTCTGGTGTGTATTAATGTGTGTTTTCTCATTTCTCAGCCGTGTGTAAAGTGTGATCGACTTTCTTCACGTCCTCCTTTTGTTGTAATTAATCTAATGTGTTTCCTTGGAGCAGATTGTGCACCGGAATGTCTGCAGAAGAACAGAAGTCTGTTTTGGACTCGGGGCTGATGGGATTATGTTCAAATATAACGGAATGCCGTATGCTGTCAGTCTGGAATGCGTCTAAAAACCAGCGACTATTGTTAAAACATTCAGCTGTTTCATCTCCGTGTGGGACTGCAGAGCAGTTTGTCTCCAGGACAGATCTTGCCTGTTTGTCTCCAGCTTCACTGTTGAGTCTCCTCTCCGTTCTGCTGTCCGGGGGGACACTGAGGTATTTATATTCCTCCACCACCTTCACTTCTTCTCTCAACATGGAATAAGTGTTTGACATGTTCCTGCTCCTCCTAACATCCACAATCATCTCCTTTGTCTTGTTCACATCTATGCTGAGATGAATTTTGCCACACCATTCCACAAAGTAGTCCACCAGGTCTCCGTCCTTGGTCTCTTGTCCATCTCTGATGAATATCTGCAGACTCATCTGAATGTTTCTGCAGGACTCTGATGTGTCCAGAAGGTCTGAGGAGGCCAGAGTAAGCAGCAGTGGTCCTCTGTGGTGTCCACTTGTGTCTGGACTGTCTTACATGAATCAGGCTGGATTGTGCTAAGAGACGGTGAGGAGAGGGTCACAGGAAACTGAAAATACTCTACAGGGATGCCTCCAGGGATTCTGTGAGCCACACTGGGAAGAGATCATTGTGACTTTTTACACGTATACGTGGGCAACATCATTCCCACCAGAACAGTGAGGCGATGCCCCAACAACAAACCCCGGATCACAAGTGACCTGAAAGAACTACCTAGCAAGGAAAAAGAGCCTCTAAAGCAAAGTCAAGATATGAAACAACAAGGAGGCATCAAGGAAAAAACTGGAGATCAGATTTCTCCAGTTCCTTAACAATGAGTTTGTTCACAGAGCAAAGACAGACAGCTAAGATGCTTTTTGCTAAGGTCCAGCTCTGACATTAGCTTAAAATAATCCAGTGTTTTAGAAGAAGGAAGAGCAGTATGGGTAACATGTTGCTACAAACGCATTTCATCACCAAGTTCACTTGCTTTTTCAATACATCTGCAGTGGTCTCTATAAATAAATGCCTTGTGAGCCGATCACTGTGGGGAAAAAGCTCTGGTGCACCATTTTCAGGAACTAGGAATGAGTCAGAGCAGAGGTGAGCAGCAGGCGACAGGATCTGGAGTCTTACTTCCTGATATGTGGACATCTCTCCTCTGATTGGCTAACAGCAACACGACTCTACCACTGACTCTGTTTGCTCTGCAACGTTGATGTTTCATCTCCACAAATAACACAAGCCTGGAGGAGTTCTGCTGTGTGGTGGAGTTGCTAATGCTAACGGTTAGCTTCTACTAGCCCAGACGTTCTCTGCTGTTTCCTGGACGCTAAACCAACAACAGCCTTCCCCGTCGTGAGTCCAGATGGGTGAGTCCATGAATGTTCAGTGACAGTGTGACGTAGATCTGTCAGGATTTTCTAATCAGAGCGTTTCCCTGTCTATGTTTTCATCATCGGCTAATGCAGGAGATAGTGAGTCTAAGTCTCCTCCCCCTCTGGTCGGATCATGGGTCCCTGAACGGGGATATAAAAGCTATTTTCTGGTCAGCTTTGCCTTAAGCCCTGAATCACACATAAGTATTTAAATGATAATTGGTAATTAAACTGACTACAAACCAGACGTGTCATCTATGACATCACAGCAGAATCTCTCCTCCCCCAGCGTAGCTGCTATTGACCAAGACCAGGTTTATCGTGGTTTTCTCCACCTTTAATGCTCCTTCTGTCGTCCTGGAAGAAGGATGTGAAGCTCGCTAAACTCACAGACATTTTCTTCTCCGTGTCTGGTTCGATGATGTCATTTTGGTGAGACGAGCGTTTGTAGTCCTTCACCTCTTATCACACAAAACCTAAAGTAACTTTTGCCGCTTGCTGAAAATCAGCACTTTCTTGGCATCAAAATGTGTTTTTAAAATTCACGGACATCGTATGTTAGATCCATGGCACATATCACACGGGATCAGAGAATAACTGTTATCAGCTCATGGACACCCATTCAGGCTTTGGCTGTTGGGGGACTTCTTTTTTCCTGCTAAGATACGTGCAGCTGCATTTTGCACAAGTTGTAAGCAGCGGAAACGCTTTAGGGGCAAACCAGAAAGAATGGCATTACAGTAGTCAATTCTGGATGAAACAAAGGCACGCACCAGGACTCCCGCATCATCGTCTGATAAAATCAACCGAATTTTAGCAATTCTTCTCAGATGAAAGAAAGATGTTTTAACAGATTCTTTCAAATGAAATTCAAATGTCAGGGTTGGGTCAACTCCCAGATTTTTGAGCCTGTCAACGTTATTTAAGTTTTTGATTAACGTCTGTGTTGATGTTTTTTCTCTTGTGAGGGTTTTATATTTTCTGATGGTTTATACGGATTTATTGGTATTCTTTCAGTTTTTCTTGTTTGATTATTTTATTTCCTCCAATAGGACTCGTCTGCTCCCCGTCACACCTGGTCCGTGTTTGTTAATTATACCACCTGTGTTGTGTTACTCGTTAGTTCCCCTCTGTATTTATAAAGCTCCTCATCACCTCCCTGCTCTTGCTGCGTCTGCCTTTCCAGACTCAACGCTGCTTGAGTTTATGGGTCTTTGCTGGGGGGGGGGGGCACAAACATATTTTCAGAACCTGATTTTGGGTCCTAAACCTCCTTGAATCACCTCCGTATTGATTTAGCTGCTCTAGAGTGTTTTCATCAAACTCATTTCATAAACGACTCCTGCAGCTGAACAACAGAACTCCGCTAAAAACACGAGGAAATTCTCTCAAGTCAGTTTTAATAAGAATTTAAATTTCAGCGTTCTTTTCTTGTAAAAAACAAATCTACAGGATAGATTAGTTTATTTACTTTTCCTGTTGAGGATCCAAACAGAACTTCTTCTGTAAATCCGTCTTTTATAAATAAGTCGTGCTGTTATTCTTGTCTGAAGTGAACTAAAATACCAGTTTCTGTTACTTTCATTATTTAGTCATTCTAGGACTTTATGATTTGTTTTGTTGATCTTTGTGAAGCACGTTGATTCTTTTCTGCGATAAGTGCTATACAAATAAATTTTACTTACTTTTAAATTCAAAAAAAAAAAATTCTATTTAAATTTTATTTCTTTTTAAGTGTAAAACAGGAGAATCTAAAACACCCGAGTAAAAATCAGGCTGCAAAGCTTCACAGTTTTTATTTGACAGTAAATTAAAATTCATCACCTTTAGTGATAAAACAGTTGAACGAGTCTAAACATCCACCGTCTGATTCGTCCAGTAAAACGTCTGGTTCCTGGTTTCACATTAAAGGGACACTTTGCAACTTTTTCATATGTGTTTAAATCCTGTTCTTGAGCCAGTTTGAGCTAAAATGACACTTTACAGGGTTAATAAATGTCACTCAGACCCCCACCACCCTCTGTGGCCAGAATACCGCACTTGCAACTTCAGAGTGGTGGTCCGGTCCCTGTTGGACTTAGTAAAGTGGAGCTGACATGCCTGGTGCTGCAGTCTGCTTCCAGCATGTTTCCTGCATGTTTTAGATCATGAACACAGCTGATGTGTTTGATTTAGTGATGAACCGCTCCTGTAGACACTAATGAAGGCTGAGGAGACGTTTCAGCTGTTAGATTAAGGTGTTAAAAAGACCAACGCACAGCCAGGAGACAAGTTTCACTAACGGACACTAGGGGGTGCTAAAAACAAGCCAAAGCTGACTATTGTCCTTTTAAAAACGAGTCGTATTCCATCAGACGGTTTCAGGTCAGCCACCTGAGGAACATGTCTGGAACACACACACACACACACACACACACACACACACACACACACACACACACACACACACTCAGAGATTAAAGGACCGTTTTAATCCATTAGAACCCGGAACGTCTGATGTTTTGGCGCTGATTCATAACCCAAATGAAGAGGATGCTCTAAAGCTCTCAGGAAAACACAAGTGGACCTTTTCTTTGATTTTTCTTTATAAAACAATAAATGTTTATTTTTATCTCTATTTGATGCTGTTTCAGTCAGATTAGAAGTCGTGACTGAAATTTGATATAAGTTTTAATCTAATAAACAGTTTTCCTGTTTCTACACGGGCCTGAGGAAGCCGGGCGGGTTACGTACTAACTGGTTATTTGGTGCCGTCGGATCAAACGTCGCTCTAAAACTTTCTGAATCCAGTTTTCTTTCATTCCTCCAGCTCTCACTTTGCTGTTTTCTGCTGCTTGTGTACACGTTGGATTTTAATAGAAACATATTGTTTATGAACTGAGGATGATAATCACATTTCACCTCCTCTCACTGACCTCATTAGTATTGACCCGTCCCTCACTGATGATGTCACAGGCGGCTGTCGTACGCAGGCCAATGATATGAGGGGAAAATTGAGTTTTGTCTTAACAAAATCCTGAAATCTCTCTCTCTCTCTCTGTCACACACACACACACACACACACACACACACACATCAGTTTCTTACCAACTTGAGAACAAGAAAATTCATGTTTAGATGAACGTTTTGTTTTTATATCTGAAAACATTCTGGAGTCATAAAGTTTCATTAATTTAAGCAAAATACAAATGAACCCCTAAAGACCCGTGGTGACGCTGGTGACACCGCCCACTTTAAGCATCCGCAAAATTACTTCTCGAGTCATTATTCCAGTTTGACAATCCCAAGTGACATCCTATCCATACATATATCAAAAATTATTATTTATTCCAGTCTGTTTCTATTTTTAAAGGGTTTGTGTTTTTAAGGGTTACTACCAGGTAGAGTGTCCACCCCGGGACTGGGAGATCGGACTTTGAAAAATGGGACCCAATGCCTCCTCGCTTGACACTCAGCACTAAGGGGTTGGATTGGAGGGTTAAACCACCAAATAGTTCCTGAGCGCGGCCACAGCTGCAGCTCACCGCTCCCCACCATGGGGATGGGTCACATGCAGAGATGTAATTTCACCAGTGTGTGATGGATACTTGGGACTTTAACTTTACCTACAGTCCAGAGTGTGCTGCTGGTCTCCATCACACCATGGGCGGGGTGGGGGTCGGATAAAATGTTAAAGTACTTTTACATAATTTCCTAATAAATTCTTTAAAAATCTGAAAATGCTATTTTCAGATTTATTTTTCTATTTCGTCTCTCATGGTTGAGGTGTAGCTACAGGCCTCTCATCTCTTTAAGTGGGACAACTTGCACAACTGGAGGCTGACTAAATGCTCTTTTGGCCCTGTGTGTGTGTGTGTGTGTGTGTGTGTGTGTGTGTGTGTGTGTGTGTGTGTGTGTGATAAACAAAGAAGAGAATTAAAAGAAAAGGTGATCTAGAGTAATCCAGACGGGAGGAGATGAAAACATGAGGGAACATCTTGAGCTGCCAGATCAGCCAGAACTTTTTTGTATTTTGTATTGATCTCATCTGACTGGCTACATCTAAGATTTACAACAACAACAATGATAATAATAATAATAATAATAATAATAATAATAATGATATTGATATTGATAATGATGATGATGATGATGATGATAATTGGTCGGGTCACAGCTGAGACACACATCCTCAGGACAAAAGTAACTCTGAGCTCTTTGTGTTGGTGATGCTGTCTGAAGTTCTGAAGCTTTCTCCACAGAGAAAATTCAGATGAGTCCATCATCATGTGATTTCTTTACTTAGTGAATTTGCTTCCAAAGTCTAAGTTCAGTTACAGCAGTGATGAATGTTGGTAATATGTGTGCATGCCAGAGGGCCTCCGTCAGCTCGCTGCAGCGTGATTCATTAGGAAGAGGAGCTGGGACATAAAACTCCTCAGACAGACAGGTGTAGCAAAGAAAACAGGTTTCTATGAGGAGAAGCCTGGAATTAAACCGGAATGATTCTGAAGCCGTGTAAGAAGAGTGGGACTGAGAAAGGGAGTGGTTCAGACTGAGATAAAGTGTCTCAGAGGAAACGAGGTTCTACAGAACCGAAACCCTTCACAGGATTCAAACGCTGTGGCAAACTTTTAAAACATTAGGAACGTCAAACCTCTGAAGAGTGAGACAGCTGTGGAATCTGTCCAGAACCTGTCTGGTGTCTGAAGAGCCCCTCACCTGCTTGTCCTGATCCTGTTGCCATGAAGACAAAAGACAAGAGGGTTATTTCTAATAAGAGACTCATTAAAATGTTGATGATAAATGTTTACATATTATAATCTCCTCCCACTTTATGATCAGAGCATCGTTCTAAAATAGACTTCACACAGATCTGACCCCATCTGTTTTATTTGACCAGATTGAAGCTCCGTTGCTTTACTTGGTGCAGTTAGTGGTTCCTCATCCCTTAACAAACCTGCAGCTGCCAACTATCACACGGTTAAACTCGTGTGTGTGTGCATGTGTGTGCGTGTGTGTGCACGCGTGTGTGTGTGTGGGTCAGTCTGACTAACAGCTGAAGGACGAGGGCGAAACGCACCAGCAGCATCAGAAACACGCTCCCATTATCTCCAGTAAAAGGCCGTTTCTCAGCATGCGTACTTGTCTGTACGTGTGTACTCACGTCCGTGTGAAACGTCGTCATCGTTGGACCAACTGTTCCAATCACGGCAGCTTCACTCAAAGTTCCCGGACGTGTTCTTGCTCCGCCCATTGAATCGAGGATGCATTGATGCATCCTTCTACAGCCAAGTATCCCATAATGCATTGCACCGCTAACCGTTCTACTCTGAACGGCAGAGAACGCTCATACCTGTAGTGTTTTAAAGTAGCCTGTTATTGTAAATAATTGCGTATAACCTGTAAATTTTGCTGTGTATTTGTTTTGTTTATTTCTTTCAGACTCTTCACGATCCCTCAAAATGCTAAATAGCTAACCCACTATCAAAATAAAAGCATCGTTTGTTTTGATGAAAAATAAACTTTTTTCCTTCATTTAACAGCAGGAAATGCTGGAAATTTATCAGTTTTGATCAAAAGTGGAGCAAATGTTATACAAATAATATGTTTTCATTGTTATTTTGTTATTTAAGGAACAAACTAGACTTTTATCTTTATGTCAGGTTGTTTTTTTAACCGTAGAAACAAGCAGCGCTTGTTGAAGCAACAGAGTACAGTTCTGTTCCAAATGCCGTCCTCGTCCTCCCGTACTCGGGAGAATGAACTTTCTGGTGTACTAGCCAAGACACACTAGCATCCTTGAGTATTGAGAAACGGCCAAAGTTTTCCATTTGTTTCTGTTTAAACGCTCCTGATGAAAGGCTTCATTAAGCTCCTGGCTCCTGTAGCAGCTCTTCTCTGCTTGTAGAGCAGCTCTGGTTGATCCCATAGTGGATTAAATCTGATTAGATTAAGTCTACGTGTGTTTTTACCGTTTGAACTAGTTTTTGTCCTCAACAGGCCGTGTTAGTTCCAGTGAGATCTTAGCTCGGCTCCGCCTCCTGATGAGGAACAAACGTTTTTTAGTTATAGCTCTCATAACCGTTAACCAACAGCAGCGGTTCCATTAAAGTCAAATGATCAGTGCTCATACTTCTGAGTTTTACAGAGTGTTCTTGTCACTAGGCAGAACTTCTGCTGCTGAACATCAGTGGAAAAAAACTCAGTTCAAAGCATGAAGGAAAATGGGCGGAGCAACATGAATGTCCTTTCAAAACAAGAGGAATCAGCCATAAACTGACTGAACAAAATAAAAGATAATGACTTTATATAATTTCGTTTTTTTAGGATGCTTCTGGATGTTTTGGTCTGAAAACACGACAGATGGGTTGTGATGGATTATCTGTGTTTACTTGATCCTTCTTCACTAGAGTTTATCTGACATCTTTGGGCTGGGTTGCCATTCTGATAAGAAATAAAACGACGTGCACGTGCATGTGCATGATGTGCATGTACACGTGCACGTTTGCCAGAGGCAGATCTGGTCAGTTTCCAAGTAGGTGGACTGTCCTCAGTCCCATTACCACCCTGTCACACACACTCATGTCTGCCTGAACACACACACACACACACACACACACACACACACACACACACACACACACACACACACACACTGTTCAGCACTTGAACCAGCAGAAGGATGCGACTACCCTTAATGAACAGAATTAATTCCAGACTAAACACGCGTCAGTTTGCAGCTAAAACAGGAAGTAGAATAACGGGATGCATGAACTTCTGATGCATCACAGTTTTAGTTTTCTAGATATTAAAGATCTCCAGCTGAAATATTACAGTTTTGTTGTCAGATTTAACTTAAAAGTAAGAAAATCTTCACTATTCCCTCATTGGAGTAGGACATGTTTTACATTATATATTGCATTAGTAACTGGTTGGAGACTGTTTTTATGATTGTTTATAGTTTTTATTAGTGCTTTTACTATTCCTACCTTATTCTACTGTAGTATTCTGATTCTGATCGTGTTAATGTGTCGCCTCATGGCTCTTCAGAGTCGAGGGAACCTTGTTGTGACGTGTGTTCCTTTGGAGAAAACCAATAACACTTGGCTAAAACCAGGAACAGCAGCGTTCCTGACAAAGCCAACACTCGGTTAGGAGATGCTGCTGTTGCCATGGCAGACGGCACCTTTTACTGAGAGCTCAAACAAAACCTTGGTGCTCTTCAGAAGAGGAGTGGTGCTGTGTGTCTTCAGGATGGATTCATAAGTTCTGTGAACTAAAACAGTTCTAAAGAAGCACGAAAACATCCGTCTCACAAGATGTTCTGCATCTACTCTATAAAAAGATGCTTTTATTGATTTAACGTCACATCAGGGTTTTAGTGATGCTTTTGTTCTGGAGCAGACTTCAGGTGGTCTGCTCTTTTATCTGATGTTCCCTCTGATTCTCTGATTCATCACTTCACAGCTCTTGAGTTTCACCGTGGAAACATCTTGTCTCAGGACATGGACCTGAACATGGACCTAGACATAGACATGGACCTGGGCCTAGGCATGGACATGGACCTGGGCCTAGGCATGGACATGGACCTGGGCCTAGGCATGGACATGGACCTGGGCCTAGGCATGGACATGGACCTGGGCCTAGGCATGGACATGGACCTAGACATGGACCTGGGCCTAGGCATGGACATGGACATAGACCTAGGCATGGACATGGACATAGACCTAGACATGGACATGGACCTGGACATGGACCTGGGCCTAGGCATGGACATTGACATGGACCTAGACATGGACATGGACATGGACCTGGGCCTAGGCATGGACATGGACCTAGACATGGACATGGACCTGGGCCTAGGCATGGACATGGACCTGGGCCTAGGCATGGACATGGACATAGACCTAGACATGGACATGGACCTGGTCCTAGGCATGGACATGGACATAGACCTAGGCATGGACATAGACCTAGACATGGACATGGACCTGAGCCTAGGCATGGACATGGACATGGATCTGGGCCTAGGCATGGACATGGACATGGACCTAGACATGGACATGGAACTGGGCCTAGGCATGGACATGGATCTGGGCCTAGGCATGGACATGGACATGCACCTAGACATGGACCTGGGCCTAGGCATGGACATGGACCTGGACTATGACGTGGACCTGGACATGGACCTGAACATGGACCTGGACCTGGAGATGGACCTGGACTTGGACCTGGACATAGACATAGACCTGAACCTAGACCTGGACATGGACCTGAACATGGACATGGACCTGAACATGGACATGGACCTGGACATGGACCTGGACATGGACCTGGTCATTGTCTTGTTTTGTTAAATTAGTTTATTCTTTCCTGTTATTTAGTCGTGCGTTTTAGCTCTTTTAGTAACTAGATTAGTTTTGAGTAACTAGATTAGTTTTGAGTAAATAGACTAGTTTAGTTTCCTTGTGTTCATGTCTAGTCTTGACCGTCCGTCGGGACGGAGGGTGAACATGCACAAGCTGCTCACAGAGCTGGTTGCTGGGAGACCAGAAATGTGTCCATGAAGTTATCATCCAGTCTTTTAGCTGCAGCCTGAATGCAGCAAGTAGCCGTTTGTCAGTTTGTTAAAATCGAGGGACGTGATCCTGCTGGAAGCAGCATCAGAAGATGGGTCAGGGTTAGGATGCAGCAGAAATCCAGACTCATCAGACCAGGAAAGGTTTTCCACTCTCTCCTGGTCCAGTTCTGGTGATCCTGTGAGAACTGGAGCCTCAGGTTCCTGTTCTTAGCCGACAGGAGAGACACCTGGTGTGGCCTTCTGCTGACCTCTGACCCCAGAGATGGTTGTGGGTTCAAATCCCCGTAGATCAGACTGTCTGGTACCAACAGCCATGTCATGTTCCTGATGCTCAGGTTGAACATCAGCAGGTCCTTTTAGATGCTGCCGTCTGATTGGCTGGTTAGATAATAGTGTTAACGAGCTGTTGGACAGGTGTTTGTAATACAGTGTCTGGTCAGTCTAACCGCTCACATGAGTAGAGTTTAACTTCTGCTCTGTGTCGCCGGCTCAGACGTCCGGTTTATTCATTTTACAAGAATTACTCACAGATCTGAGTCTCTGTGGCCTTTCTGTTCACGTAAACATGAACATTAAAGGTGTTCAGGACAGGAAATGATGATGTTTCTGTATCAGAGCTACAGATATGTTAGAAAATCAAACGTGTGATGGTTCAGGCTGAGGGCTCTGGTCCAGGTCATGGATTCAGCTCTGTCACAGTTTTTACTGTCACACCTTTAAAAGAGGAAAGAGTCGTAGACATCTGTTAAAAACCCACCTGATGCAGAGCAGGGGACACTGGGGTTAACGGGGAGGCAGCAGCAGGTTTACCTCCTGCGAGGAAGTCTCTGGTTCGTAATCCCAGTTTGTGTTTTCTCTCTGCATTGAAAGGAAAGTTGGGTTCATCCTGACGGAGACTAAATCTGCAGTTAGATGTGAAAAATGAGACACAAAAGGAGTTTTAGGAGAAGGAGGAAAACGTGAAGGAAGGAGACGGAGAGACAAAAGCATTATCTCCCATTTTCCTCAGCAGATGACAAGGGTAAAATAATTATTATCACACAAACAATAATCCGTCTTTCCTGTGCCGTCTCCCCTAAGTCGCATCCGTAGCTGCAGGCAGATAATATACTGGACTGCTTGAGATGCATTTGAATATTTCTTTGGCAGGAAATCACATTACTGGCTATTAAAAAGTAATTATTTGTACATAAATTCCCTGCAAGTTTGAGCCCAGACTTGGCAGGTGTGTGTGTGTGTGTGTGTGTGTGTGTGTGTGTGTGTGTGTGTGTGTGTGTGTGTGTGTGTGTTTGTGTGAAGTTCGATGCTAAGGCAGTTAGCGTGTGGGGCATTGCAGTGTTGTGTTTATTAAAAACGCAGACAGCCTCTCCATCATCAGACACACACACACACACACACACACACACACACACACACACACACACACACACACACACACACACACACACACACACACACTCACTCACACACTCTCTGTGTCGAAAAACTATATTTCATAGAGCGCATGATAATGTAATTACTGACACTTAGCATAGACGAGGAGAGCGAACACAGAAAAGGGACAAAGATAAAGTTTAACACGACGCTGCGTAAAAAATCTGATGCAGAAAAGCATGAAATGAAATTGTTGATGAAGAGGAACAAAAACTGGGAAAACGATTTAGAAGTGGAGTCATTAAACCGTTTAGTTTGCTGGTTTCTGATCTGATGACCAACTCATCTGGACAAGGACGGAAGCCCAAAGGAGCCACGATTAAAACTTTTCCTGACCTGCTGATGATGGAGCTGACATGTTTTTACCTGTGTGTGTTTCTCAGCTCAGTACCTCCAGAACGGGTTTTAACGGAGCTGAATGAGTTTTGGTTAGAGCAGTCCAAGATGGCTGCCACAGCTGGTCAGCATCAGCAAACACATCTGTATCTCAGTCAGGTTGACAGGTGTGGAGCTGACATCTGAGAGTCGATGACATCACACAGTCATTTAGCACCAGGTTTAATCGTTTTGTGAGTTTTGACCAAACCAACTAGAAATCCCCGTTTCTCATGGTGTGATTTAAGGTTTAAAGCTCTGAGA
>SSNS01000063.1:1585204-1606929 GCA_006937985.1 Aphyosemion australe
GACTTCCAGTCGGATCAGAACCAGAGTTAACTCAGAATTTACCACCATTCTGAGTTTTATTGTTACTCTAATAGCTTGTTTTAGAAACTTTTCATTTAGTTATTTTCACACTTTTCCTAAATGTTTTAACCCTTTTTTTTTTAAAGTTTTGATTTAAGCTGCAAATTAAACCGATGAAATCAGGAGTAAACTCTGGAGGCCCGGAGCCGTACTGATCCGACCTGAGCATCAAACCCGGGTTCCTCGTTGGCCTGGTGGGAACAGGTCAGACTGATTATTAACAGACCTGTTTCAGCTGTTCAGCCTTTATCAGAGATGATGTTGGGAGTTTCTCAGACTTCTCAGACCTCTTCCTGGTGTTTTAGACGCTGCTTTAATGGAACCAGTCAGAACCCAGTCCTGGTCGAACTGGGAACCCTTTAGCTAACACGTTTAAAAGATTTTCACCTCTTGATCATGAAATCTGCTGAAGCTGTGGTCCTGTTCATATTTTCATCCAACAGCTGGATGAGCAGAAGAATCAGAGGTGACGGATGAACCAAGCTGAGAAACACACTCGGCGGGTGGGACGCACGCTCACAGAAAACCTCCTACAATTATCACTTTGTGTTGCCGTGGGCGACCAATTTAAAATTCAAGAGTCACACAAACATCAAAAACTGATGCTGAAGTCTCATCTGAGTTTGTTCGGATACTGAAGAATGGATGGTATCGTGATGTTGTTATTTCCTCATGAAAGATACCCCAAACCCGTTTTTGATGCATTTTCCTGCCTCAGCTGCAGGTTTTCAGATTCTGAGGTAAGGACCTGCAGACACGAGGATGGAAGCTAAGTGCATCATCAGGCCCTGCTCCTCCCCCTGAAGCTAGTCTCTGATCTGGAACCGCCTCCCCTGGAAGTAGGTCACTAACGGTTAGAGCGGTTGATTTGATGCTGCAGGTGAGAATGTGACCTTCATGTCACAGGTGACTGCTTTAACCCTCCACCGGTACCAGAGTGGATATTCTGACCAATGACTTCTGCGTTGGGGACAAAACACCGCCGTAAAAACCGTGCATCCTGTCCACATGTAACGTCCAGCCCAGGTCATGTGTCTTAGAGGACTGGTGTTCTGTAACAGACTTGGTGGGTTAGTGGTTAGAGCACCTGCCTCCATGCTGCCCTGCTATGACCTTACACCGGTTCCTCTCCCGGTTTCAGCAGGAACTTGTGTTGGCTCCACTAACCAGTTTCATGTTTTAACCCTTTACTGGTAAACTGTTTAAACATCAGGACTAGTCTCTTTGTTTCTGTAGCCAGGGTGAGTCCATGTGAGGCGAGCAGAGGACATCAACTAAAAGCTGCTTGGAAACGACCAAATTCAAAGATCTTTAGACACTAAATCAGTAAACCATAGCCAACACAGCAGTTGACTCACCTAAGATGTTGTAGACGCATTTCGACAGAGCGGGCGTGGGCGGAGCTTCACGGAAACAAACCGTTTCATTTCCTGGTACAAAGACAGGCTGATGAAAAGAACTCATATCTAAGATAAAATGGGTTCTCAATAGGGCCAACAGCAATATTTGATCATATATTGTGCCTACCTTTGCTCTCACAGGTGTTAAACAGCATGATCTGGAACCTTTAACATGATCGTGTGGTACGGGAGCTGCGCTGTCCAGAACAGGAAGGACTTGGCCCGAGTGGTGAAAACCGCCCAGCGGATCGTGGGGAGCCCACTGCTGAATATGGACTCAGTACATGCCGTATGACTGGCAAGGAAAACCAGTCGCATGGCTGCTGATCCATCCATCCAGAAACCGGTACAGGAACATCAACCTAGTGTGCCTACCTTTGCTCTCAGAGCTTAAAACAGCAGGACCTGGCTCCTGTGAGATAAATGCTGACCCTGCTGGTGTCCTGTAGTTAACTTACTGTAGTTTTTATAGGAGACACTAGATTTGTGAAACTTTGGTCAAACATTAAATCAAGAGGAAACATCTGGACTGAACCGTTCCTTTTTGTTTATCATCTGGAGAGAAACTGATGTCCTCAGGTCACAGCGATGAAACAATCCAGTCTGGACCGTTTTCCAGGTGAGCGGGCCTTCCTCCCGGGTCAAACCGGCAGGTGTGAAAGCCGTGACATCGTCTGTTTTAGTTTCAGCATTAAAGGTCCTCAAAGGTTCTGAAAAGAAGTTGTTCCTCCTCCAAAGCGATCCTGTACGCTACATCATTTTTGTTATTTTACTGAAAAGGAGCTAAAGATTTTTCTGCTTCTGTCTGGATTATAAACAAATCCTGAAACACCTAGTTTGGGTCTTCAGGAATAAATGTTCTAATTAAATATTGCTTTAAAAACGCTTTAATGCTGGATCAGTCCGATCCGTTTGGGTCACAGATGTATTTATGTCAGAATCTTTGTTATTCAGCTTTCCTCTGACCTCTGCCTCATTCAGAGAGAAACAGGATCCATAACTCAAGGGGTGAACCAGACCTTGGCTTTTTTATGATTTCAGCTGTGAGGGATCGATATGACCTCATAAACATTGTTTTACGTTAGTTTTCTCTGATTTTAGATTGGAGCCAGGTTCCTGAGAATAATAAAAAATCCTAATTTGATCAGAACAGGATATTCCAGTAGGGGAGGAGTTGAACTGGATCATTTGGCTCTTTGCCACCAGAACACCATCACACCCACTCGTTGTTTTAACTAAATGAATGAAATTAAACCCAAAATGACACGATGAGACAGAAAACAGAATTTAAAACCAACTAGGTGAGTCCCACAGAGCTGTGAGGGGGACGACGAGTCTTTAAAAAGCAGCAAGAACTGATCCAGGACCAGATCAGGTCAGATCCCTCAGCTCAGCTGTGACTGACCTGCTGAGGATCAGCCCTCTCGTCTCCATAGAGGCAGATCCATCCCATAAACTAAAGGATGAATGTGATGAAATGAACTTGTCAGTGATTAGATGGTTAGATGAAGAGTAAAGTTTGTTAGAAGGCTGCTGATTTCTCCGTGTAGCATCATGATGCATTCTGGGTCATTTGTTTCCATTTTCTCTGAGAAGTTCCGTGACGGTAGCGTGTTGTTGTTAATTAGATCATCTAACATGGAATGGTCCCGTCAGCCACGGCGTCCTCGTGTCCTCGTCCACCTAACGGTGTGGTTTGGAGGGAGGCTAAAGGGTCAGCTGTGCCACACACACACACACACACACACACACACACACACACACACACACACACACACACACACACACACACACACACACACCTGTCTTGTGTGTCCTATCTGACCGTCTCTCCTCAGATCCCCTCCTGTGCGTTGATAAGTGAGCGCTAAGCAGGAGGCGACGAGGAGGCGCAGAAGGTTTAATGAAGAGGAGTGGGGACTGATAAGGTGGAGGGGATAAAGGGGAAGGAAGGTGTGTGTGTGAGTGTGTGTATCTGTGCTGTGTCCATGGCAGCGGAGGACACACACTGAGGACGGAGATTGGAGGAGGACAACGCAGAGCACATCCACTCCTCGTCCAGGAGAGGAGAGGAGGAGGGGGGTGATGAAGGAGGCGAGCGAAAACGCCGAAGCTGAGACGAAAGTGAGACAGTCGTGTGTATCGGGTAAACTACCGGCCATGTTTTCACCACACACACACACACACACACACACACACACACACACACACACACACACACACACACACACACACACACACACACACACACACACACACACACACCCCCTCAGTGATCAATCACCACTTAGTGGACCACAGCCCTCTCATGGTGTTTTGAAGCCTGCTACCAGCTGGGTGGAGAAGTTAAACTGCTCTATTTGTCTCTTTCTGCTTTTCTTTGATGTTATTTTGTTTATTTATTCATTTCAGACATTTAAAAAAAACATAAAATTCAAACAAAATTATGCAACATCAGAACTGGAGAGAAAACAGAGTCTAATCTAACGGCCTCCTGCCTAATTTATCAAGTTTAAGTGATTAAGAGGGTTTTGTGTGTGTGTGTGTGTGTGTGTGTGTGTGAGAGAGAGAGAGAGAGAGAGAGAGAGAGAGAGAGAGAGAGAGAGAGAGAGTCTGACATCAGATTTATAGACGGACTGGTTTCTGGGAACCTAAACTCAGGATCCCAATGACAGTTGTCTCATCAGGAGGAGACAAAGGTTGAGATCCTGTTATGGCAACAGGCTTCTGTGGTTTGTTTCGGTAGAATTTCCCTCTGGTGCTGCGACAGAGATCAGCTGCTGTTCCTATTGGTGCTGTCCTTTCAGCACCACACCCAAGGCAGCCTGCATACTGCCTCCTGCTGCACTACCTGTCTCCACCCTAAAGTACCTGTCTCTGTCCTGCAGTACCTGTCTCCTCCCTAAAGTACCTGTCTCTGTCCTGCAGTACCTGTCTCCTCCCTAAAGTACCTGTCTCTGTCCTGCAGTACCTGTCTCCTCCCTAAAGTACCTGTCTCTGCCCTGCAGTACCTGTCTCCTCCCTAAAGTACCTGTCTCTGCCCTGCAGTACCTGTCTCCTCCCTAAAGTACCTGTCTCTGCCCTGCAGTACCTGTCTCCTCCCTAAAGTACCTGTCTCTGCCCTGCAGTACCTGTCTCCTCCCTAAAGTACCTGTCTCTGCCCTAGAATACCTGTCTCCGCCCTGGAGCGCCCAGGACAAGAAGATTGCTCACAGCTTAAAGGACACTTAGAACAGATCCTGAGGGGAGAAACAGACCTGAGACCTTTTCTCCGGCCCATTGTCTCCGTAAAGGTAAATTCCCACTAGATTTCACACACACTGATGTGTGTGAAATCTGTTCTCCATATCTGACCCATCACCTGGGGGAGCGGTGATCTGCAGCCATGCTCAGGAACCATTTGGTGGTTTAACCCCCCATCCAAACCCTTAATCCTGAGTGTCGTGTAAATTGTGTGCACACACTTTGATCATGTGAAGTTTGCTGGTGTGTAGTTATAGTTGTGTCCCTGTTTAGGATAGAAACGCTTAAAGGGACATTATGGAAGTTTAACAGCCAATACAAGTATAGAAATTTAAAATGTCTTCCTCATACATTCTCCTGCAATGCCCTGGTCCTGTAGAATGAGCCCTGGCATTTTCACTGTGATTGCCTCTGTAGGCCTGTAAACTCACAGAAAAGATTGTGCTCGGGTCGAGCAAGAGGGCTTCCCCAGTGTCCTCCAGAGGCAGCGTAATGCGTGATGACGTCATGCGCGCTCACGCGCCCGCAGCGTTTGTTTGCTAGCTGTAGCTTAGCGGTAGAGCGAGAGGTGGTTTTGGTAGCTCTGATTCAGCCAAGAACAAGAAGAGAGCTGCTTCAAGCACCAGTGAAACTCCAGCCCAGACCCCAAACAAGACAAAGAACCCAAGAGTTTATTCCAGCGCCACAAAAAGGGCAAAACTCGAGTCTGGTCGCCGAAGACAAAGAACGAGGATAAACATCGGTCCGGCCGGCTTTTGAGAAGTGGAAAATGCTGAGACAAAAGACCCGCAGTTGGCATCATTGTTGCTGGACAGGTAAGAAATTATTACTAACTACGTGTGGGGTAAGGGTTGTGGGTGCTTTCAAAGCAAACCGGGGGCTTACGTATATCATAGTAGGAACATTTAGGCTGCTTGTTTAGCGTGTCTCCATCAGAGTCAGTGCTGGTCAGGATATTAATATTAGTCTTATTTTTACTTCTCAGCGCACTGGGACTTTTTTCCAGGGTAGGATGAGTACCGGTACTATTACCGCTCATTTATTAGTGGAAATCTCTGAGATTTCTGCAAAAATATGTCCGTCTCCAAGTAAACACATTCCCCCCCAGCGCCGCTGACCCGAACCTCCCGACAGGCAGAACACACGCTACAAGCGGGGACACGATTTGCGCATTAGGATGCGCCTGACGGAGCTGTACGCGCAGCGCACATGCGCATTTGGAGAGGATGTACACCGTGCGTACAGCTCCGTCAGCTCCCGTCAGCCCAGGCAAGAGGAGAGAGAGAAAATAGAAGAGTTATCCGACACCGTGCACGTTCCCTCAATGACTGACAACACGCAGCATCTGACCAGCTTCAGATGTGCCGACAGACAGGTGGATTCATGCAGGTGGAGAGGAAATATAGACCAGGAGCACAAGAAAGTAAAAGTCATAACCAGAGGAGTGTGTTGTTGGAGCAAAAAAGAAAAACGTTGTGGGCAAAAACATCCCAGCTTCTGTTGATGAGACAGAAGATAGGATAATTGTGTCTGGATGTGGAGAATAAATTATGCAGCAGTCCTGGTTATCATTTATGAGAAGTCTTGGTAAATGCAGAAACATGCAGAGGTTTTATCATTTGATTCATAACCTATGTTTTTGTAATTGATGTTTTCTGTTTGTTTTTGTAGCATCAAATCGATGGAGCTGAAAGAACTCTTTAGATGAGGAACAAGCCAATAGTTTGGAAACAGTGTGTAAGTAACAAGTTATTCTCATTGAAATGCAATGGCTATATGTCAGGATATATAATCATGTTTTGCTGCTGTTTTTACTTCCAGACTAGAGCTGGAAAGAGAAGGAAGGAGCTTTAGACCCGTATGATTCAGATTATGTACCTCCAATATCAATAAGGTATTTTTTATTATTGTTTTTTTTTAATACCGTAGTAACACCCCCACTCTCACTTTCTATTCACTGATTATATAAAATTTATTTGTCTTGTGCAATAGGTGTGCATCACAGGATGAGGTTGACCAACTTCCTTGCATTGGCCTGGATGAAGCTGACAATTATAACAATTATAATTATTATATAACAATTATAATTATTATATAGGCTAACAATTATATGTGCTATTTGAGTTTCACTCAATATGCTAAAATTCTGCTTACAATAGTGGCCTGCACAGAACCCAACTAATGCTGCTACTCTGTGTATATTTGCACATATTATTGTTGATTTTATATTTACATCATTTCTGCATTATTTTTTGTATTCTTTTACATTTTGCACCAAAGGGAGTGGCACTCCAATTTCACTGTACCCTGTACAAAATCAATAAAGGCTATTTTATTCTATTCTATTCTATTATATTCTGTATTGGACATTGCTGATTGTGTGGAGGCAGATTTGAAAGACAATTTAGAAGAGCCATCAGCAGCAGGACTGACTCAGCTGTTGTTTTCATTCAGGAGTACAGCATGCATGCCTCGTGCACGAGCTTACTATTGAAGCTGCAGTTACACGTTTGGCCTGAGGGGGCAATCGCGAGCATGAAAATTTCAAAGTCCATAAAGTCCCTTTAAGGGACATTTTTGATTTGGTACATTTGTTTTAGTTGGCTCCGCCTCCTATCAGGATCATCTTTATTGTGTAAATGACATCTTCTTTCTTGGGAGCGATCACTCCAGCTGGCCGTCATTTCCAGAAAATATATTAAACTCATATTTTTACCTTGTTTATCATCGTCACACATGCTCATGCTGGTACCCCAGTCACCTGGGTGCTAACCGTTCCTTTTAGATGAGGAGGAACAGAACCAGAGAACGATTCATCTCAGACATGATGAAACAGTCTCTAGGACAAATGCTGGACTTGGAGACGGGGTCCAGGTCTCCACCTTCGCTAAGAGATCCTTAACCTGGTTCCTTCGGATAACTCAGGACTCACAGCATTGAAGCGTTTGGATCAATCTGCACATGAAGGGCAGTCAGATGAATACATAGTTTTTCTAATAACAAACATGAACTTCTCTCATTTTCCTTTTTTCTCAGGCAAAAATGCTTTAGCTTGATTTTAGGAGCGCTGAAACCCCAGCTTGATGAAACAAGTGAGCGGCTGGGCTCCACGAGTCTTCTTTTGGGTTAATTGTCTAAAAACCATTTGGCTGAAGTTGTTTTTTCATGAAACTCCACCAAATGACTGCCTTTCACCGAGTCTGTCAAGTCTTTAATAATAAAATCACATTTTCAATACAAGCTGTCAGCAAAGTCAAAATATCAGAAGAATTTTGAAGAAAGGGATTTTTTTCATTTATTTGAATGAATGTAAGTGTTTGAGTCCCTTTATAAACAGCTGTTTAGAGTGTTGATGGTTTCTGTGGTGAGATGACTCCATGTGAGGCGCTACTGGACCCAGAACCAGTCCACTCTGTAGTTATGCTGCTATAGGCTTAGACTGCTGGAGGACATACTGACCACTTTCCACACTCTGCTACTCTCTTCTACCACCACTCTCTAATTGCATTATTTCCTGTTATTTCAGCTGTTTCATCTGTTTGTTTTAAACCAGGTGTTAGAAATGCGTTCCCTACATCAGGATCACTCCTGCTGGAGTGTAGTTTCCTGCTCCTCCTCTACTCCAGACTGGTTTATTTTTCTCAGACTTCACTCTCCTCCTCCTGTCCGTCTCCTCCCTCCAGCTCCTGCTGAGCCTGTTGTTCCTCTTCCTTCCAGTTCGATCCATTTCGTTTTAATTCGTGTTTTTCTGGCCTCGGCAGCTCCTTCCCCCCATGTGCCGACTGGGACTTCACCTCCTCCTGTTTTCCTCCTCGTCTCCCTCTCAGTCGACCTCCCTTTGATTCTCTAATCAGCCTTGAAACCTTTATTCTGTTTTCTGAGTTTGAGTCCTGATGTTTGTTTTTACTAGTTTTATTTTTTTACCATTCCAGCTCTTGAAGGTTCCTGGATTCTGCTCCCAGGTCGGAATGTCATTACACGTCCATGCGGTGTAAATACTTGTTATTTTTATAAGTTTATGGTTTATTTCCAGAGGCTGTAGCTCATCCCAGGAAGACTGGTGTTTTATTTTAGTTTAGTTGTTTTATTTTTGAGATTAGAGCTGTTTTAAGGTGATGAGACCCACTTTAGCTTTGGCCCCTCTCAGACTAGCTGTGTTTCTCCAAGCTGAGGTTGTTCAGTCAGGGAGGATTTGTGGAATATTTTAGGAAATCCTGGATTAATAATGGTATAAAATATAATATCTGCAATGTTAAAAAGTTTAAATTTGCATGAAAACAATAGTTTTCTGTGATTTTGCACAAATAAACAAAAACAAAGTAAAATATTTCTACATTAGATCTGTTGATCTTAGACTTTTATTTTGTAGTAGAAGACATCAGAGGAGAGATTTTGTGATGTTATGGTTGGAATTTGTGAGATTTTGAACTTTTTTCTCATCCAACTGTTTTTAACCCTTTAAATAAATCACTGAAAGGTTTTTCCATCTTGGATGTTATTGACGTTGAGTTGAATGATTTTATTTTATATTTTTCTTGTTTTCTAACTTTTTAATATTTTATTTTTAAATGAAAAAAAAGAACTTCTGGTTCCTCGCTAGCACTTTTTTAATGTTGTGATTTCTCGCACATATGGCAATAAAACCCTTCTGATTCTGTTTCCAGCAGCAAACCAGGACCTACTGAGTCCCTGACCTTTACAGGGTTCATGTTGGCCCTGATCCTGATCCCGTAGCTGTGAACCTGATTGAACCGGTTTGGTGATGCTCTGCTTCCAGCAGGTTGTTGCAGATCTTCCACTAACTGCTTGGTTGAGTTCCAGAAACATAAATCATTATTTTTCAGGGTGGAGAAGCTTCCTCTTCTACTCCTGTCCACAGAACCACACCTCCATCACCTCAGAGGGCCAGCATATGTAGTGTTTGGTTCTTAAGGTCAAAGGTCACAGAGGTTCTGATCCAGGAGTCTTTTTGTTTTATATAAATATAGGAATCATCTCCTGCAGGTGACGAGTTGAACCTTTTCCTCCGGGGAGGCTGAACAAACACGCTGAGGCCGGCCTGCTCCCACAGACCAACACTCCCCTCGCTCTCCGTCGCTGTGACCCCCAGCTGACGCAGTCCTCAGGGTAACCACACACACACACACACACACACACACACACACGACAGGCATCCGTTTTACGGTGTTGTCAGGCTGTAACACGGCAGGAGGACACGGTGATGAGTGTGTTTCATTTAGTCTTATTGATCAGAGCGGGTAATTATACCCATCTGTTAGCTTCTGCTGGATCTGAGCAGGAGAGCTGATATTACTGAGTATTTATGCTCCAATCAGCTGATAGCTGCTAAAAGGCCTTCATCATTCTGTTTGTCATGTGAGTCAGAAAACCCCCGTTTCATCCTGATGCTTCGTTAAAAGTCCTTCTCTTGCTGTGTTTTTAGGTATCAGATGAGTTTTATCCTGCTTTAATTTCTCTAACGCGGTTATAAAAGTGATGATCGTCTCAACAGTTACTTTTCATTTGAAAGGTTTTGGGTCACACACGTCTCATCTGATCTGTTTGCTTCCATAAAACCAGGAGAATGAAGTCGCTCATCAAGCTTAAACAGAGCAGTGATAAAGTTTAGTTATTATTCTTTAGGGTTTATTAGAGAAGTAAGTTTAAGACGCTGTTAAACGTAGTTTCCACGTCATAAAACAGACAAGAAACGTCTCCTTCTGCGTTTGGAACGTCCTTAAAGCATTGAATCCTGAGCGTTCCTGTCAGGAGAGAGCCGTTTCATTAGTCTCGGGTCTTTTGTATTATTCAGAATGCCTCCACTCTTATTATTTACCTGTGACGAGCGTTCGTGCTCAGAAACGCTCACAAAAGCCTGGCTCTCCTGGTTCAAGGTAACACTGACTGGTTGCCATGGTTTTGGAGGAGAGAGCAGCTAATTCACATCTCACACCACATTCTGTTTAACCTCTCATTTCTTTTTCACTCCACTCCACTTTGTCTTAACGGAATACGATTAAGCCGGAATGAGCAGAGAGCACCGGGAAGTTTTAGCTGAGGAGTCAGAAACGTGCACGTCTCCATCTAGACACATAAAAATGAGATAGAGTAGATGTTGGTGTTAAAGTGGAGATAGGAGACATAAAAGCATGTTTGTGTGTTTTCAGTTCTAAAAACTAGAACAAGGAAGACCAGCCCAATGGTGACATGTCAGACCAGCTGTTTATCTCCCATAAAGAGACGTCAGCAGCTCCAGAATGAGCCGTTTCACTTTAAGGAAACAAGCTGGAGCAGGCCACGCCCACCCATCTCCTGATTGGTGAGGAGCTCGGATATCTGGGAGGGGCTCGGAGTAGAGCTGCTGCTCCTCCAGAGTCAAGAGGTGAGGGTGGTCCTGTGGTAATGCCCCTTATTGTGACGTCACAAACAGGGACATTTTGAAACAGCTCGTTTTAGGCACAGTCCATCCTTTTTCTAAATAAAGGACTTAAGTCTAAATAGTCAGAGTTGATGCCAAAGCCGTTTCAAACGAGCCGTTGCTGTTTTCTGACGCCTCATCCTGCCCACCAGACTGACAGAGAGCTGTGATTGGTAAGACACAAAACTGTCGGGGCCAATGGTAGAGCTGCTGAGGCAGAGCCAAATCAGATTTAATAGAATAATTGTTTTGGTTTTACATCACTTAGAAAGTTCACAACTTAAATCTGTCTCCTCCTCGTCATCCTCATCCTCACCACCATCCCCATCGATGGGAGGTGTTTGTGCCTGTACCCGCTCCATGTTCTGTGATGAGAGGAAACACTTTTCTTTTTTGCTGAAACAAACCGGATGTGATGACCTCCAGAGATCCGGGAGTTCGGCTGAACCGTCGGCTGGAAGATTCCCAGCTGCTCCAGATGAATCCTGGACAGAGGAAAAGCAAAGATTGTCTCCAGCCAGATCAGTCAGGGACAACACATTATGAACTAACATGAGCTCCTTATTGTTGTTATTATTTTATTGTTTGTTTATTATTGACATGATGAAAGAGTCACAGCCACACTCCTTTCCCTCTGACATTATGGAAGTATTTTTGAATGACCAGGCTCGTTAGGAGGCGGGTTTGCGTGTGATGAAGATCGTTACTGGAAAGCAGAAGTAGAAGTAACAGAATAATAATGAAGCAAACATGTGAACCGTAGAGAAACATGAACATGAAGCTGTCGACTCTGGTGCGAGGGCTTCTGGGACTTCTCACCTCTTATCTGAGGACCTTCATGTCGGAACGAGGATTTGCACATTTTTGTGAAATCATTTAGTTTCTTTGTAGCTCGTCTGACTCACCGACGGTTTCTCGGTCGAGTCTCGTGATCTCGGAGCTCTGGCTCTTCAAAGACAGGAGAGGGGGACTCTTTCTGAGAACCGGTGGATAAAAACAGCAAGAAGCTTCGCAGGAGAGAGCGTTTTCATTCTCCTGTGGCTTTGTCCGGAGGAAATGTCACTTACCTGAAGAGGATGACCTTATCAAAGATTTACACCTACCGCTAGAACGCTGTGCTAATATGCCGATGTAAATAGGAGCTGTAGGTTTGAGCCTGCAGCTTCTGCTGTCGCTGAACACGGTTTGGGTTTCTCACTCGGCTTAATTAGGCTCCACTCAGACACGGGTTTCATCTGGAGGATCCATCAGAAACTGTTTCCAGAACAGTTTTCTTCCCAGATGAGTGTTGGACTGTTCCGTGTAAACAACCACAGGATTCCATGGAAACAGCCATGTGGTCCTAATCTGGCAGCAGTAAAACAGAACGATCACATGAGCTGCTGATAATAATGATGATCAGTAATGATGATTAAAGGTCTGTTTATGTTTTAATTCTCCAGCTTCTTTATCAGAACCACATTTATTAAAACATAGAGATTATGACACCAACACACCACCTAATCCCTGTTTACGGGTTGGTCTCCAGCAGGTCAGCACCGGTCTGTGATGGAACACATCAGATAAACCGGCCGGGTCGTGCGGTTCTGCAGCGGCGTCGGTTCTGTTGGCAAAAACAGCCGAGCTGGTTCTGATGAGGAGAACCCATCTGCTGCAGCCGCGTCTCACAGAGAACAAGACAAGTTTTCTTTAACCTTGTAAACCGATGAGAGGAGAAGCTGTTACCATGGTAACTACAAACAAGAGCATGGACCACAACCGCTTCAGGGTATTATTCAGAAACACAACAGGTGTGTGTGTGTGTGTGTGTGTGTGTGTGTGTGTGTGTGTGTGTGTGTGTGTGTGTGTGTGTGTACCAACAGGAGCTTCTTCCTGTTTGACATCTCCCGGATTTCACCTAAGGGTCAGAGTTCACGGGAAGTTTTTGATTTATTTCTCCGGTTTTACCCAGAAACGTTCCTGACCCGGAAACACCTCCACCTGGAGGATGAGCAACACCTCATCCTTCTTTTGTGTGGAGAAAATTCATTTTCCCTTAGTTCTGTGTTTATCTGCTGTTTTCAAGAGTAAATTTATTTTCTGTTCCAGACTCGTTCCCCAGAACATCTGAGTATTTGTAGAGATTCTTTTTTATATGTGGAAGAAACCCAAATGACAGTACCCGTTAGATATTGTTTTATCTTTAGTCAGGGATTCATGGAAAATCCTGATATATTAATGTTGTTATAGTCGTTTTTATTTCTGTTTATTTTTACTTTAGCATAAATTTCACTGTTTGTTTCAGTTCCTGTGATTCTGCTCTTGTATTCACTTCTGCATCCGTCATCATGTCATCTTTTCAACTCATGAGAACTTTTTCATCCTGTTGATTCTTCTTATCAACTTTACCAAATTCATTTTTATTTACCCCAAAACGTGTCTGTAAATCAAAATAAACGTGTCTGTAAATCAAAATAAACGTGTCTGTAAATCAAAACAAACGCGTCTGTAAATCAAAATAAACGTGTCTGTAAATCAAAATAAACGTGTCTGTAAATCAAAACAAACGCGTCTGTAAATCAAAACAAACGCGCCTGTAAATCAAAACAAACGCGTCTGTAAATCAAAACAAACGCGTCTGTAAATCAAAACAAACGCGTCTGTAAATCAAAACAAACGTGCCTGTAAATCAAAACAAACGCGTCTGTAAATCAAAACAAACGCGCCTGTAACTCAAAACAAACGCGTCTGTAAATCAAAACAAACGCGTCTGTAAATCAAAACAAACGCGTCTGTAAATCAAAACAAACGCGTCTGTAAATCAAAACAAACGTGTCTGTAAATCAAAACAAACGCGTCTGTAAATCAAAACAAACGCGTCTGTAGATCAAAATAAACTTAACTTAAAGAGATTGTTTGTATTTTCATGGTTTAGTTTGTTGTGAAAAGCTCGATGAGTTGGATCATTCTCACCAGGATCTCGCTGAGCTGAACCTGTTAGTGACCAAACTGAACACGAGTCCCGATGGAGTCTCCCAAATGTCTCAAAATGCTCCAGAGGAATCTGGGATTCTTCCCGAGGGTTTTTAGGGAATTGCCGTGGGAAAACATTCCAAAGTCTGTTGCAGAAAATCTGTCAGAGAGTCACGAAGTGGTCTCAAGGGTCTGGAATCGTTTTAATTTAGTTTCTGAGTCTGAAGGTGACACATCTGCGGGAGCAGACGGCAGACAAAAAGATTTAAACCCAAGAACATTTAAATGAAACTGTGTCTTCTCCCTGTGAGCAGAGCAGGGCTGAAACTGGTCTCCTGCTGGTTTCTACAGGAAATTTAACTTTCATAAACAAATGGAATCATCACTTTAGTGGAATTTGGTCACATAAACCGACTCTTTAATCAGCGGTTTAGCCTCCGTGAACCCGTTTGTTTCACCTCAGCAGCTCTTGCTTATGGACCTTTATAAATAATGTTCATTTCTGATGCAGAGAGGGGAAGGGCGACTCTGTCGAGCAGCAACATCTCGTCTAAAACAAACCGACTCCCAGCCGGCGGTCCCTGCTACCCAGGTGTTTGGATCTGAGCAATTCCAGGATCTTTTATCGATTCTGAATGAAGTGCATGCATGTGTGTTGAGTTTGATAGAAACATGTTAACTCATCTTTCCTTCTCTCTCTGTCTTTTCATCCGTCTCTATTCTTCTGGGCTGCTGCAGCTGATTCTTTTTAATGGAAAATTCAAACGGACCGTCTCTCCGTTTTCATCACCTCATTTCCCATCCTGCCTCTTTTCTCTGGAGCTGTCTCTCTGCCTCCCTTCTTCTCACCTGCCAAAATATCACAAAGCATTTTCTCTGTTTTGCTGTCAGAGGCTCTGATCAATACAATGGAAAGGCCAGGAGGGGGGTGGGGGTGGGGAGAAACGGAGCATGGATCCTGATTGCAGCGTTCGCAACTCAACCCGGCTCATCCACATTTCTCCTCCTACAGTCAGATTTTGGTCTGATGTTCTTTCATTTTATTAAATTTACCCAAACTCACGTTGAGCTGCATGACTAGATGACTCGGCACAAAACCCGGTGGTTATGGTGAAAGTTCTGCACAGATTCACTCATATTATAATAATAATACTATAATAAATAATAATGATTACATATAATAATTGTATAATAAATAATAATGATTACATATAATAATTGTATAATAATAATGATTACATATAATAATTGTATAATAATAATGATTACATATAATAATAATATAATAAGTGCTTTAGAGCCACTACCTGTCCTGAACCTGGGCGGGGCTTACGTTAGCCCTCATCCTCCTGTAACATCTGGGTCCCTAAACACATTTATTTATGTTCTGGGTGAAAAAACGGCTCTTTGGACTCTAGATGTTTCAGACTCAGGACCCTTATTTATCAGCCGTACTTACACACAGACCTGTGCATAGGAACAGTTTTATCCAGAGTGTCTCCTGAGGAGATACCGCTTCCTGAAGGAGTTCCTTCTGGAGTTATGCCGGGATTTGGGACATTGTTTATTTGTATATCACATTACAAGCAGCTGTTGCTGACCAAAGTGCTTCACAACATGAGGAACAGATTATAATGGTTTAGATGATCTCAGGCTGAGTTGGATTACTGACATACAGTACCAGACTATTCTAGTTTCTCCAGTTTCACCAGTACGTTCCAGTTTTGTTTTTAAATTTAGGACATTTTTCATTTTCTTTTAGCAGCATAAAACAAAATGTTCTAATTTGGTTTGATGCGTGTGGGGAAGATCGGCTTGGTGATGAATTCTGGTCTGATTCTGTTCTGCTGATAAAAGAGTTCATTAATCACATATTTATTTATAGATGGAAAAGGACAAACGGTGAGAGGGACCAGTTAGTCATGAAGCCTTTCAGCGTTCTTCTAACAAACATCTAAATGACCTGAGCGACCAATCAGCTTACTGACATTAACGCGGTCGTTAACCAGCAGCGCTGCGAGGCCACACCTGCAGCTCTGGACGTGGAGAACTTCTGCACGGATGCGTGTCCCTCTGTGACGTTCTGCTGTTCTCTAATGGAAGTGATTTCATCTGCAGCGATGGCTGAATATTCATCAACACACTAAGAACACAGAGGATTATGGAGAACACGAGGAGAACACTCTGCTGTTCAGAAATGACATCAGATGTCAGGTTGACGTGTGTTTGGACCTCTCTGACCTTTTCTATGATGCCTTCCTGCAGCATGCATCCTTAAACAAAATCAGTTTGACTCTAAACCACCAGAAAACAGCAGGAGCTTCAACCAGCCTCATAAACGACTGCAGGGGGAATAATCAGTTACTGATAAGATGGAAACAACTATGATGCATCAAATAATAAACACAACAGTGATCTGCTTATGCCCGACAGAGAGCCAACATTCATTTGAACTCTCCATTAAACCAAAACTTCAAATGTTAGATATGCATGTTCAAGACTTATTTTTTATTTTTATTTATTTATTTATTTATTTATTTATTTATTCGTGTACTCGGGGAGAACGGACGCCTTTTCTTTTCCTCGTCCTAACCCCGTCTTGCCTGCTGCTCTCTGTCCTGTCAGTCTATCTGGAGCGCCTCTCTGCATTCTTCTCTGGGTTTTTCTTTAACCATGGATCTGGTCAGCTGGTCTCTGAATGCAATTGATCAAAATTTCCCCACATTAGGAGTAACGAACGGAGCGCCTTCCTGCCCTGACGGAACGCACATGGCTGGATACGTGACAGATTCCTGGGGCGAGTGGAAGATCATGTGTCTGTAGCGCCTGTCTGTGGAGGGCATAGACGATACATCATTGGATTCAGGATATTTGGGTATCTGCTGTTTGGAGCTGGTGGGTTCCTGGCGTATCAGAAGATTCAGAAGCTGTCAGGAGCAATCAGCAAGCTGCTTTACCTCATTGAAGGGATGTGTTGTCCTGTGAACTCAGACTCGTACGTTGCACAAACTGAGTCGTAAACTGGATGTTCTGAGCAGCAAACTGGTTTCGTAACTCATCCACTTAATACACAACAGCTTGTAGAAATTCTCAGCTCAGCTTGGTGGAAACTGGCCCTTGATCCAGCTTTTTGGAGTCACCATGAGACCACAGAAAGCAGAGAAAAAAATAAATCTTTAGCCTGTACCAAAACAAATTGTTGTTATCTGAATTTGGCTCCCCCATGTTGGCCTTGAAGGCTGAAGATTTCAAAACTCCCCTGGAGGATGGGTACAGATGGATGCTAGGCCCCTCCCTCCCCTGTTCCTCACATGGGCCTGTGAACTCCTTGGATCTGTTTGCCAGGGACCTCGTATCATTACATCCTAGATCAGAGACACTGTGACTGAACTAGGGGAAAGGTCACAGACTCACTTATTACTGACGCGACACTCATTCACAAACACACAACATTTCACAGACGTGCACACACCTTCCCATGGTTTCAAATGTTCTCCTCCCTCACCTGATTCTCCTTCCCACATCTGGGCAGTGGGGCTGAAGGCCGTGCTGGTTAGCTACAAATTTGCTCGATGATTCCACCCCCCACATGTTCTATTACGTTGTGACTGAATATGTGCTTTTATGTTTCCTGTACCTACACTCTTTCCCCTGTCTGGGGCAGAGTTGGGGTACATGTTTTTTTTCCTCCTCTCCTCCATACCCCTTGTCCTCCCTTTCATTTCATCTGCATATGGGAGCACCGTGAAGTGGCTGCATGCCCGCTGTCAGCCTGATGCTGTTTACGTGTTTTTACGTGCCGTATGTCTGCTCTTGGACGGGTTGTGCTGAAACGAGATTTTGTTGTATCGGGATGCTGGTTCAAAACAAGTGATTCTGATTCTGAAAGATTGTAGAAAGTTGGCGGAAGGTGGTGCTATGAGGCAGCCTTTACACTGATGTGCAGACATATCCAACGGGAAAGAAATACTTCAATTGTCATAACTTGAATTTGATGGCCTTCCTGTTTAGTCCATCAACAAAGACCATCATTTGTTCCTGTTCTAAGGGTCTGGGACTCCACCTGGCCATGCCCTTTTCTAAAACCTTCTGAAATACGCTGCCTGACCAAAATAAAAGTTCACACACTCTAATATTTGGTTGGAACGCCTTTAGTTGTGATTACAGCACACACTCGCTGTGCTGTTGTTTCCATCAGCTTCTGCAACGTCACCTGATTAATTTCTATCCAGTGTTGCATTAATGTTTCACCAAGATCTGGCATTGATGATGGATCTAAAGGGAGCTGAATACTGGACCCTGGTCTGGTTCTCTCACTCTCTCTCTCTCTCTCTCTCTCTCTCTCTCTCTCCCTCTCTCTCTCTCTCTCTCTCTCTCTCTCACACACACACACACACAAACTCATGCTTACCTTCTTCACTCAAATGTTTATTTAAATCTCTATAGCTTACTTTAGTTTTTGTTCATAAATACGTTTCCGGGTCGACCCAAGACACGCTGGAGGGATTTTGTCTCCATGTGGGCCAGGGAAGGCCTAGGGTCCACTGGTAGAGGTTGCTAGGGTGAGGATGGTTTGGGCCTCTCTGCTGAAGCTGCTAACCCCGTGCCCTGAGCCCGAATAAGTGGATGAAAGATGGAATCCCACACGAGAGACATTCTCCCTCCAGCGTGTCCTGGGTCTTCCTTTAGGTCTCCTCCTGGTTGGACGTGCCCAGAAAACCTCACCAGGGAGGCGTCCAGGAGGCATCCTAACCAGATGCCCGAGCCACCTCAACTGGCTCCTCTCAATGTGGAGGAGCAGCGGGTCTACTCCGAGCCCCTCCCGGATGACCGAGCTTCTTACCCTATCTCTAACCCCCAAATTCCACTATCTCCGCAGCAAAAAACGGTTCCTTTGTAGTCAATCAGAGCTGTTCCACTACTGCGGCCGTGCGGCGCAGTGCGCCGCCCGCCTTTCCACCATCCGGCAAAAATAGGATCGATTCTATTTTTGCCGGACGCCGGAGAACCTCCGCAGTCAATGTACAGAAATCACAACCGCCCAACAGTTCGTGCCGGAGCGGAGATAGTGGAATTTGGGGTAAGGGAGAGCCCAGACACCCTGCAGAGAAAACCCATTTCGGCCGCTTGTATCCATGATCTCGTTCTTTCGGTCACTACCCAAAGCTGGTGACCATAGGTGAGGGTAGGAACGTAGATCCACCGGTAAATCAAGAGCTTTGCCTTCTGGCTCAGCTCTCTCTTCACCACGACAGACCGGTACAACGCCCCCATCACTGCAGTGCATCACACACTGTGCGCAGGACACCAAGTGGCCAGGGGGCACCAACCAATCTGGCTTATAAAATAAAAATAAACATCTGTGACCAACACCCCCCCAATTCGACGGCCATCTTAACAGGATGGGCCGCAAGAGGAAATTGCACTTAGGGCACCCATGTGGCCAGCGCCATGCCTGACTGGACACTCAACCACAATATGGTGGCAGCCCAGGGAGGGGTTTGTTATTCAACCAATCATCACATAAACATGGTTTTTATTTCATTCCAGTTAAGGTTTAGTCCCGTTCACACAGCAGGATAAATGTTCCAATTTTTGACCTGATCCACCTCTTCCAACAATCACACCCCAGATTACTGTGACGGCTCTGAAGATAATCTCATCTGAAGTTCACTTAGGACGCTTGTCAGGACCAATCTGATCATTAGTCTGAGATATTCAACATGTTGGATTGTCTGGGTCTGATTTTCAGAGGTGACGGAACCACGCAGCAAGCTCCTCCTCCATGTTTGTTTACTCCAGGGTCATGTGTGGGGTCTCTCATGCTTTGAAAATCATCAGACAAGTTGAAAATCCCGCCGTATGACCGGGGCTTTAGTGTGAGCCAGGAGTGGACTGGAGACCGTTATTAAACTTTTTATTCCCAGTTTTAATCCCAGTTTTCCTATTCAAACCCCAGGTTTTTCCAGCCTGCTGCCTGTTAAAAAACACCAGCCACCACGAGAAGTCCGTTTCTGTCTCAGCCTGGTCACCAGGATTAAAAAGTCCTACCCCGTATTGAAGTCTCAGTATTCCGGGGTCTTCCTGTTTCTCCTTAATTTTCCTTCTCACCCTTCACCTGATCCCAAATCTTCCTGCTCGCTTTGCTGCTTCCTGATCCAATTACTCCAGCCTGACTCCGTGTTTGATGACCACACAAGCTTCACGTCTTTGTTTCACTAATTCACACACAAACTGTCACCGTGATGCACGAGACGGGGAGATCAAGCAGGAGAGCTCACCATTAATATTTTACTAATATGACAGCTGACGATGGTGTGTGTGTGTGTGTGTGTGTGTGTGTGTGTGTGTGTGTGTGTGTGTGTGTGTGTGTGTGTGTGTGTGTGTGTGTGTGTGTGTGTGTGTGTGTGTGTGTGTGTGTGTGGAGCAGATCAAAGAGACAGATGGGTAATGTCAAGCATCTCATAACTGTGAAGCTGAAACTTCTGTTTAGATATTATCAGATTATTATTTACAGTAGCTGTTTGTGTGTGTGTGTGTGTGTGTGTGTGTGTGTGTGTGTGTGTGTGTGTGTGTGTGTGTGTGTGTGTTTCACCGACTTTCAGGAAGTTGCGGATCGTCACAGGAAGTCACTCAGAAATCATCGGAGCTGCTTTTCTCCAGAGACGCTGAGCGACTGAGCTGGATCCTTCAGAGGTTAAATGTTTCATCAGCAGAGCGTTTAGATGAACACACACACACACACACACACACACACACACACACACACACACACACACACACACACACACACACACACACACACACACACATCTGTGGGGGTTTCTGATTAATTTAACTTAAATAAATTCGGTTCGTTTCACTTTTTCATGTTAAATTATAAATCGAATAAAAAGTGGAGCAGCTGTGAGCTCATGAGGAGATGAAGAAAAGTTCTTCCATCCATCCATTTGTTTTTAACTGATCCGAGGTCCGGTCGAGGTGGAACCAGGTCCAAGACCTCCCTCTCCTACCCGGCTCCTCTTGGGGGTCCTAAAAGAGTTTCTGGACCAAAGAAGATAAATGGTCCCACGTGTTCTGTGGGATGAGGCCCAAGAATTTCAATTCAATTCAATTCAATTCAGTTTATTTCTATAGCGCCAAATCACAACAAGAGTCGTCTCAAGGCTCTTCACAAAGTAAACATTCCAATACAGTTCAGTTCATTAAGCCAATCAGTAAAAAAGTTTCCTATATAAGGAACCCAGCAGATTGCATCAAGACACTGACTGTGTGTTGATACAATCCTCATACTAAGCAAGCATGTAGCGACAGTGGGAAGGAAAACTCCCTTTTAACAGGAAGAAACCTCCAGAGGATCCTGGCTCAGTATGAGCAGCCATCCGCTACGACTCACTGGGGGTTGAGAAGACAGAGCAGGCACACGCACACACACACACACACACACACACACACACACACACACCACATATATCAAGTAGTGTTTCTATGGCTACACTGTGATTTCTTAGTAGAAGTTCTATTTAGTAAGAGTAAGAGAAACTTTATTGTCTTTATCTGAGTGAATCTATAATTAATTCAATAGGTGAACTAATAGTAGCACATTCTATGTTAAAGAAAGTGAGATGTAATATCAGGAGAGGGAGAATGTT
>SSNS01000063.1:1607167-1612167 GCA_006937985.1 Aphyosemion australe
TAGTGTCCCCTAATGTCCTAGTGTCCCCTAATGTCCTAGTGTCCTCTAATGTTGTGTCCCCTAATGTCCTAGTGTCCTCTAATGTTGTGTCCCCTAATGGCCTAGTGTCCTCTAATGTCCTAGTGTCCCCTTATGTCCTAGTGTCCTCTAATGTTGTGTCCCCTAATGTCCTAGTGTCCCCTTATGTCCTAGTGTCCTCTAATGTTGTGTCCCCTAATGTCCTAGTGTCCTCTAATGTCCAAATGTCCCCTAATGTCCTAGTGTCCTCTAATGTCCTAGTGTCCCCTAATGTCCTAGTGTCCTCTAATGTCCTAGTGTCCCCTAATGTCCTAGTGTCCTCTAATGTCCTAGTGTCCCCTTATGTCCTAGTGTCCTCTAATATCATAGTGTCCCCTAATGTCCTAGTGTCCCCTAATGTCCTAGTGTCCCCTAATGTCCTAGTGTCCTCTAATGTTGTGTCCCCTAATGTCCTAGTGTCCTCTAATGTTGTGTCCCCTAATGGCCTAGTGTCCTCTAATGTCCTAGTGTCCCCTTATGTCCTAGTGTCCTCTAATGTTGTGTCCCCTAATGTCCTAGTGTCCCCTTATGTCCTAGTGTCCTCTAATGTTGTGTCCCCTAATGTCCTAGTGTCCTCTAATGTCCAAATGTCCCCTAATGTCCTAGTGTCCTCTAATGTCCTAGTGTCCCCTAATGTCCTAGTGTCCTCTAATGTCCTAGTGTCCCCTAATGTCCTAGTGTCCTCTAATGTCCTAGTGTCCCCTAATGTCCTAGTGTCCTCTAATGTCCTAGTGTCCCCTAATGTCCTAGTGTCCTCTAATGTCCTAGTGTCCCCTAATGTCCTAGTGTCCTCTAATGTCCTAGTGTCCCCTTATGTCCTAGTGTCCTCTAATGTCCTAGTGTCCCCTTATNCACACACACACACACACACACACACACCATATAGATCAAGTAGTGTTTCTATGGCTACACTGTGATTTCTTAGTAGAAGTTCTATTTAGTAAGAGAAACTTTATTGTCTTTATCTGAGTGAATCTATAATTAATTCAATAGGTGAACTAATAGTAGCACATTCTATGTTAAAGAAAGTGAGATGTAATATCAGGAGAGGGAGAATGTTCAGTGGTTGGCAGCAGTGTGCCAGCCGATGGCCCCCTCCATGAGGCCACCACAGCTCAGCAGAACGCCAGTGTAGCTTCTTCTGGGGAGAAAAACACTTAGAGAGAAAATAAAGTTAACAGCTGAAATAACAGGAAATAATGCAATTAGAGAGTGGTGGTAGAAGAGAGTAGCAGAGTGTGGAAAGTGGTCAGTATGTCCTCCAGCAGTCTAAGCCTATAGCAGCATAACTACAGAGATAACTCAGGATAACCTAGCCTTTTAGATGGAGGCATGTGGGAGGCAGGGCCAGGGAGAAAAGTCTTTAACGACTGTAGTCCCCGCTGTACACTCCACCTCCCTCTGCTCCCCACTCGTCTAAACCTGGGCTAACATCAGAATTTAACCATAAGCCCTATCAAATAGAAAAGTTTTGAGCCTAGTCTTAAAAGTAGACAAGGTGTCTGCCTCACGGACTAAAGCTGGGAGCTGGTTCCACAGGAGAGGAGCCTGATAGCTAAAAGATCTGCCTCCCATCCTACTTTTAGATATTCTAGGAACCACCAGTAAACCTGCAGTCTGAGAGCCAAGTGCTCTGTTAGGAACATATGGAACAATCAGATCACTGATGTATGATGGAGCTTGTTTATTAAGAGCTTTATATGTGAGAAGGAGGATCTTAAAATCTATTCTGAATTTAACAGGCAGCCAATGTAGGGAAGCTAAAACAGGAGAGATGTGGTCTCTCTTTTTAATTCTCATCAGAACTCTAGCTGCAGCATTTTGGACCAGCTGAAGACTTTTGACTACATTCTGTGGACCTCCTGATAGTAATGAATTACTGCAGTAATCCAACCTTGAGGTAATGAATGCATGAACCAGTTTTTCAGCATCACTCCTGGAAAGGAGAACCTCCAGAAGGAGGTAAATGAGACCCATTTAATCAGAACCACCTCAGCTGACTCCATTTGATGAGGAGCAGGAGCAGCTCTGAGCTCCTGATCTGATCCCTACGGAGGAAGATCGTTGTCCTGATTTAGACCCCATGAGCCCAGCTGAGGATTTAGATGGGTCCAGAACCTCCCACCAGGATGCTAGAACTTCCCTCTGGAGGCTGAGAGTGGATGTATTTGTTATCATTTATTTGATGTTATAAGTTAATTTTATGATTTAGTTTTCATCCAGAGCAAGTTGTGAATGGAATATTTATTTATTTTAGCGGAGTTGATTTAATTGCGTTTATGTATTTTTGTAATTATTTGTTTTGGTCGGCACCGCGGCTCCCCGCTGCCGGCGAGTAGGAGGGTGATGCTGTTAAAGGACCATGTGGGAGATTTACTTCATTAATTCTTTTATTGTTTTTACTCGTATGTCTGAATCAAAGGCAAAACCAAGCAGCTGTTTTAGAAGCATCAGCAGTTTTGAACCCAAAGACTAAAACAACAGAACCTTTTTGAGATCATTAGAACGGGAACGCTGATGTGTTCCTTCCTGTGGGCGGAGCCTAACGTTCCACCAGACACATATCAGATTATTTCATTCTTTAATAAACTTAATCTGAGCCAAATCACCTACAACTATCATTTAGTCTTTATTCATGCGAGTTTAAGTTTTAGTTTAGATTGTTTTTGATCACCACAGGGTTTTTAGTTTCTACACTTTTTCACTTTTTCTGAGAAGAGAAAAAAATATGTGGAAATAAAATTTGATGCTTTAAACTTTCAACTTAAATCTCAGAAAAGGATGAGATGAATTATTTAGCCTTTAGCTCCGCCTCCACTTAGAGCAGAGTGACGCTGTTAGCATCTCATCTAAAGTTAAAACGGATCAAATAAAAACTGTTGTTCAGATGAATGAAGAAGAAATGTTTGGGTTTTTTTGTCCAGAGATTTTTTGTGCTTTTGAATTTGGTTTTAATGAGAGAATGGTTTGTTTTCCACCAGATCTGCTTTTATTTAACCCGACTGGAGCTTCTGGAGCTGCTGCTGAGCTCAGGAAGACGATTCCCGGTTTTCACATGCAGACTTTTGTTTCTAAAACAGATTTTTGGAGCGTTTTTTTTTCTGGACGATGATCCGTTTGGTTAAATGTCAGTAAGCATGACAACAGACCTTTTCCTTATTGATCTGAATCACAGTCTGAGTGTCGTGTGTGTGTGACCCGCTCTAACGCTCGTCATCCTCCGCTCTTTAAAACCTTTCCACCTTTCAGTTTTCTGCCAGTAAAAAAATGTTAAACGTTACGGAAAAACATGTTTCCTCTCAGGAAAAAGTGGCTGAAGTGCAGAAAAGACCCTTAATCACACCAAACTGTATCTGACAGCTGATCTCTGGGATACAGGTTGCAAACAACACCGCATCAATGGTTACCCGGCAACAACAATGGCACCACAAGTAATAACAAGCAACCTTTCCAGCGGAGCGGCTCGGAGCGATGCTCTAACCCCGAGGGCTGCCGGACACCGCAGGTAAACCTGGAACGTAATAAAGTACCGAAGTTACACCAAGAATAAGACAGATCAAGGAAAGTAAAAGAGATTGTCAGCAGCGGCGAAGGGAACGGCGTTGAATAAAACCGCAGGAGAAGGATGAGGAATACCTTGAAGGAGCAGAACGGTTAAAGAAGACAAAGTGTTATTGCTGCTCGGTTACACAACAACGAGCAGGGAGGCCGGTCCTCTCTCCTCCCTCTCAAACACACAAACACACACCAGGGGCAGCAGGAACGCCGCTCCGGGCACCAAGGTCTTTCCTCCCACTAAATTAAAACCATTAATAACCAACTGGGAGCAGAGCAGGAAGGAGGCATGAGGGAGACGGATGGAAGGAGACAAACAGAGGTGTGAGAGGGAAGGTGGGATTAGGATGAGATTGGAGGAATTGATGAGAAACCCGAGGAACAGAACCGATGTGCGTTCGGAGACGTGTTCTTTAAGTTTCACGGTGACTAAAGTGAGTTCCTAGTGTCTCCTAATGTCCTAGTGTCTCCTAATGTCCTTGTGTCCTCTAATGTTGTGTCTCCTAATGTCCTACTGTCCGCTAATGTAGTGTCCCCTAATGTCCTATTGTCCTCTAATGTCCTAGTGTCCCCTTATGTCCTAGTGTCCCCTAATGTCCTAGTGTCCCCTAATGTCCTAGTGTCCTCTAATGTTGTGTCCCCTAATGGCCTAGTGTCCTCTAATGTCCTAGTGTCCCCTTATGTCCTAGTGTCCTCTAATGTTGTGTCCCCTAATGTCCTAGTGTCCCCTTATGTCCTAGTGTCCTCTAATGTTGTGTCCCCTAATGTCCTAGTGTCCTCTAATGTCCAAATGTCCCCTAATGTCCTAGTGTCCTCTAATGTCCTAGTGTCCCCTAATGTCCTAGTGTCCTCTAATGTCCTAGTGTCCCCTAATGTCCTAGTGTCCTCTAATGTCCTAGTGTCCCCTTATGTCCTAGTGTCCTCTAATGTCCTAGTGTCCCCTTATGTCCTAGTGTCCTCTAATATCATAGTGTCCCCTAATGTCCTAGTGTCCCCTAATGTCCTAGTGTCCCCTAATGTCCTAGTGTCCCCTAATGTCCTAGTGTCCTCTAATTTCCAAATGTCCCCTAATGTCCTAGTGTCCTCTAATGTCCTAGTGTTCCCCGATGTCTCACTGGGTCATCTGCAGGAAGTGGAAGGGGGAAACGTTGCAGACATGTTTTGTGGGACTCAGAGATCTGATCCAAGTTCTTGGTGTCAGGGAGTCACATGGGCCGGTCGAATGTTCTGACCCAGGTTCTCCTGATCAAAGCCCGGTTCAGACGGCAGGATAATGGTGCTGATTTATGACTCGACTCTTTAGATATTCCTACCGTGAATGGTGTGTTGAGAGCGCGACCGCTCCGATCAGGACAAAGAAGTGAGCTTCCTGTTGAATGTGACATGTA
>SSNS01000063.1:1617167-1625319 GCA_006937985.1 Aphyosemion australe
CGGAGGCTGGTGTTTAGAGCTAGCTCGTTTCCTCTGGAATCGCGGGTTTCTGGTTCCGTCTCAGGGAAGAAACCTGAGGGTTCCGTGACCGTAGCTTGTTATGTAGATTCACTAAAATATTCCTAAAGATAAAATCAGGAAGTCCTTCACTGGAAATCCAACATGTGAACTGGAATCTGGGAATTTTGTTCCTGATTCTGCATTTTACCTCTAGCATGGCTGCTCATTAATAAGCAGCAGTTTAACATCCAGGAGTCTGACTGTAGGACGAAGCTTTTACTGCACCAGTAAACCAGTGAGATGAGCCGGTTCTGACTGGTTAGGGTCTAGTCTGGGATCAAATCATCGCACAGCGAACCCTCCTGACCCGACGTGTAACCGAGCTCTCATGTAGGAACAGAATGGGGGGTTTGGACTTTGATGTTTATAACTGACATGTTGTTCCCCTAACGGCCGTCTAAACTGGGACAAACCTGATTATTTATGAGTTTAGAAGGCAGCAGCCTGGCTGGAGCTCCAGGAAGAGCTCACGTGCTGCAAACTGACAGATTTCACATCCAGCCTGCAGCAACGAGAGCCTTTTCTGACTTTTTACTCAAAACCAGGCAAGTAAACCAGAAACGGAAACACTGAGGAGAAAAGTTCTTCCTGGTGGACTTGGGATCATCAGCTTTTGGGAATCTTCTTTATTAAAGTTAGAACTGCTGGTGAAGATCTCCTCCTTCAAACCGTGGTCCTCAACCAGAAAAAGACCGATTAGAGACTCCAGGCTGGGACTGAGCTTCAACCCATTGGAGAGGTTACAGTTAGGGATGAGGTCCTCTGCTGCAGGAAAAGGAGATCATGATGGTTTCTTCTACATCTTTAAGGATAAAGTGAGAAGTTCAGAGGAGAGTCGCTGCTCCTCATCATCAAAGGATTGTCTTCTGTAAGTCTTCCATGTGAGGAGGTTTAGGCATTCCCTTCAGGCAAGAGACTCATCAATCACCACAGAGATCATTCCTAACAGCTGACCAGGGAATACCTCAGAGACCTTCTGGATGAGCAGATGGTGGAAGCTGTGGAGAGGGAGGTCCAAGGTGTTACCATGACAACCTGGCTTTGGGTTGAGATGGATGGATGGATGGATGGATGGATGGATGGATGGATGGATGGATGGATGGATGGATGGATGGATGGGTAGATGACGAGGAACTGGGGAACAGGGAACAGATCCAGTTGACACCAGCTAGATGGCTCTAGCTAGTAGCTGAGCCGATGGTTTTGTTGTTGTTTACCTCCAATTTTTAAAAATAAATACACATCTTCTCCTGAAAGCCCGTGTTCTTCTTTAACGTGGGTCCTGAACCAGAAGTCCCGTTGTCCTGGAAGCCTCTCAGACGTTCCAGTTTGTTTAATCCCATCGAGCTCAGTGCTGCATCACTTCCTGCTTTGTGTTAAAATATCCCAACAGTCGGCTCCGGGGCAAACAGGCTGGAGAACAGGACGATCTGGAGCCTCAGATGTTCAGATTCATTTAAAACTAAATTAAATTATTGAGTTTTAACTAAATGAACCATAACAGGTTTCATCAGGAGATCGTTGTTATAATGTTGCTGGTTGACCAAACACCAAGATAGAAATCATCTAAAACCAAATGATACTGGTTTTTATTAGACCCAACCCCTAGAATAGAAATCACTCATTTTGGTGATGCCTTTTGATAAAAACTATTATTAAGTTCATGATTCTAATAAGTTAATAAAAAGTAAAAGTAAATGCATGTTAAAAAGGTTAAAATGTCTTTGAGTCTGAAAGCGGATCAAAGTGAGACATCGCTGTTGCAGAAGATCTTTGTTGTATTGTTTATGCTGAAGCGCGAGGGAGTGAGCGCTCTTGTCTCGAAACGATCTTTGATTTGAGTTTTGTACGTCGACGGTGTTTCACGTGTTTAGTGCAAAAGGACAGAGCACACGGCTTACAAACACGCTAAAAGTGCTGTAAATGTTTTGTGCCTTGGAGAACTTTCGTCTTTGTAAGTATGGCTATGTTTAGGAACTGTTTAGACATGTTTAGTTGCTCATTTGATGATTTGTGTGTACACATTAAGCTAAGCTACGTGTAAGAGTGACACCAGGTTGTGTGTAACAGGGTATATGCAGGAATGTCAAACTTAAATTTAAGACCTTTTCAAGACTTTTTAAGACCTTAGAAAATAAAAATCAAGACTTTATCGCAATGAACTAATTAACTGTTAAACACTAATATATTCTTTTTAAATACTGCATTGCGGTGGGACATGTCACGTTTGGGACAGCAAGGCTGTAGCAGTGGTACGTCAAGTCACGTGGTACGGAAACGCAAGCAAACAACTGGCATAGGAGAACAAAAAAATATAGTTTATTTTAATAGTTTACATGAATCTAATTTTATTACCTGCAAACTTAGAGGGTGTGAAAAAGGTGACAACTAACCCCGCCCACCCGGAACAAGGCATGCTGCAGATTTGCATCTATGCATCTACTGGGTTTTGTAGTGACCTGACATTTACATACTTTTATTGCAATAACCTGTTAGAATAATTTTTAAAAATCATCAATGTGAATTTTTGCAAAATGCAAACAACTTTCTACCACGGTCACCTATGTTCAAAAAAACTGAAAAATGTAATGACAGAATAGGGTATTCTACAGTTGACGTCACCACGCAAAGGCTGCTGGGAAGGGTCATACTGATAAGCCGCATTAACAATAGAAAATATACAGTTTCAGAGCATTTTGACATCAATATGAAGGCATAAAATGGAGGAAGTTGTTTTGACAAAAAAAAAACATACCAGAGAGCTTTTCTTGATGGCGACCCTGCTAATTATCGATCACCAGAACTGAAGCGCTAGCTCAAATGAAAGTGAAAGTAAAAACTAACCCTCGCTAGCAGCGCTGTTGTTTTAAACGCCATTATTCCTTTCGCCGAGCCCCGCCCCCCTTAGTTACTGTTGCCAACTCCGACAATAAGTGGATCAAATACTGCAGCTCCGCAGATTTCCGCGATGGAAAGAAGTACACAGATGCGTGTCAGCGACATTTTTTGGAGCAATTCGTCCTCAATATCATCCAGATAGAGGCAAAAAGGGTTGCAGTATGCAGTGGAGGGATATATTAGTGTCGGCTCTGCTGAGCGAAGCGTAGCAGGGAGCAAGGAGTTTGGAGTTTGGGAGAAGGTCCAGCGTCCGGGGAGGCGTGGATCCGAGGAGCTGTGGCGGCGACGCGGTGTCCCTGTGAGCTGCCAGATGTCAGATGATCTGAGCTGCAGGCAGCTCTAACGGAGAAAAGCTCTGCATCGCTCAGTTTATCATCTCAACTGAGTTTATAAAATGTAACTTTTTATGCCCGTGTTTACTTTTATTTTCAATATAGTTCCCGGCCGGAGCTCGGCATTAATTCATCACGTGATCTTGACACCACCCGCTGTTGCGCCAAGGCTTAATGTGCGTTTATAAGACACACGGTTGAGGTAATATTACGCTGATTTGCCGGCACGGTGTGTCTTATCTAATGGCGCTTACACACTAGCACCGGCTCGGACCGGGCGGGATTGGGTAAGGTCCTTTCACATCCGGGTGGCCCGGGGATTTTTGTGGCTGAACCGTACGTGTTTTCGGCCCTCATCTGAAGGTGGTCTGACTCGCGCCGAAAACCGGGCCAACACACCCACTGCCGACTCATTGGTCGGCTCAAATTCACGCCTACCTTTAGGGGGAACCTCCGATTAGCGGATAGAATCCGCCAGTGGGGGGCTTCCCCCATGCGCGCTTCATAATCACTCTGAATGCGGAGGAGTTAACAAGCCTCTGACTGAAGCTGTTTTATCTGTTTCCGTCAGCTGTGATGAGCGCAGCGCACGCACGGCGCGCGCACACACACACACACACACACACACACACTGACACAGTGCTGCCACGCAGCTTTTTGTTTAATAAGGAAGAGACCGCGGACTTCTCCGCGCTCCTTTGACCCACCCAGCCGTTTCTCTGTTCCCGTCTGCTGTGATGAGCGCAGACACCGGGCAGACTTCTCCGCACTCCTTTGACCTGCCCACATCACTGATATATTCGCGCCAATTTTTCACGCGCATTTCTGAGACCGCCTATCACGTCCGCATTCCAAAGGGTGTCCTGGAAGACGTGTGTAAACAACCTGGCCCGGCCGGGGCCGACTGAGGCCCACCGATCGGAGCCGACCCGGTGCTAGTGTGTAAGTGCCATAAAAGGGTCTTGGATAGTCTGGGAGGCGGACCTCCGCCCAGCCGTGGCGGGGGGAGCACTCATGCTTGCTGGTTGAGCTCGATGAGGAGGTTCTGAAGGGAAACGAATGAGACACGACTACTATCGAGGCTAATGCTTAGTAGTAAATTAGGCTTAGCTTCATCATTTTGTTTGGAGCTGTCGGATAGTAACGGTTGCTATGATGTGTGATTGGACAATAGCCGTTCTGGGGGCGGGGCCGGCGAAAGGCTAATTGATCAGAAAATTACTAGAGATCATATTAACAATTATTATGAGACTAATTCACAGAACACATCTGAAAATATTCCAAAATACTGAAGTCATTCTTAAGTAGGGTGACCAGATCCCAACTCGCCAAATGTGAGACAAAGATTACTCAATGTGAAAATCTAATGCAATGAGATTAAGTAAAAAAACTTCTATTCTGCCTTTTAGCTCTAACATCACTTGTAAATATACATAAAGGTATTACTATCATCATTATATATTTCATGTACTATATATTCTGTTTGAATTCAACTTGAACAAGCAAACAGCTTTCAGACTATTTCACAGCTCCTCTCGTTACCACAGCTTAACTCAGGCTCTTTGACCTTCTACAGTGGCTCTGAGTAACTTTAGCTAAAATTATTTAAACCATCAACTCATTTTAATAATACAGACAGACCCACAATAAAAATGCAGGTTTAAGCAGCTTTTCAGAGTTTTCATTAAATAATTGCACTGACTTTCCACAACAGAATGATAGTAAAAGTACCTGTAACACTTTTAGGATCCATTTATGTTAATTTTGAATTAGTTTTCCACTAATATCAACATCCCATAAAAATCCATACTTTTTTGCAAGTTTATTTCTTCTTAATTTCAAATTTCTTGGTAGATATGTAGGGAAAAAAAAAAAACATCACTGATTTTTAATCTCTGAAAAAGTTCAGATCTAACCTGAGCGTTCCTTAGTTACTTTTTTCCTCAAAATTCTGAAAATAAGTAATCAAGGACTTTATTAAATTCTCTCGTTCTAAAAGGGTTTAGCTTGTCTGTATCTGAAACAACACAACGCCAGCACCTTGTCTGTGTCAGAATCTCCTTTGGGTTTTAGTATGAACCTGTCTATTTACTGGGAAACCTGCTTTTGACCAACATGTTTTCTGTGACTCTCGGATTTTCTGCTCCGTTTCATATCAGACTTCGTGTCGTCACACAAAAAAAACAACAACAAAGACTATCAAGAGTTTCTCTGAACACGTCTAGTTTACGAGTCTTTACAGTCTTTCTCCATCGTGCTCACCTGTCCTGCTCCGTGCTCGCTGAACTTTGTTTTGGTGGTCCGGGTGCTGCCGCGCTAGCTCAGCGTCTTTTTGCCTGACTGTGATTGGTCAAATAACGACTCGTGACCCACTAGCAAAGATGGTTTGTGAACGAGCGAAGACCCACTCCTCCTGAAAACAAAAACTCTTCGATTCACGCGAACGTCATATTTGGCTTCATAAACGGCAAATTTCGCCAAAAAGCGAAAAGTTTGCAAGTATGAAACGAACGCATTTTAAATTCACGCTAATACTAACAAAATTTAAGACTTTTCAAGGGTCTTAATTGTCCTTAAATCAATTTCAAGACTTTTAAGACTTTTCAAGACTCCGCGGATACCCTGAGTTAGTGTTGTAACGGTACCAAAATTTCAGTATTCGGTACCGGTACCAGTGAAAATCCACGGTTCTCGGTACCAATTTCGGTACCAAACAAAAATTTAATTTAGACTAAATTTATCAATAAAAACATTAATTTTCCTGTAAAGTGCTTTGAGATGACATCTTTTGTGAATCAGTGCTGTATATAAGAAAAATGAACTGAGTTACTATTGTACTACTATCATAACATGTTTTCAATGCACTTTTATTTAATCAAAATGTGTTTTTGTTCATATATTTTTGTAAACCTGCTAGTTATCCAGACTAGAACCTCTAGTTAGAACAGCTTTTTTGACAAACTGATTTTCAGGACATAACCACTGACTGAGCCATACATTGTTGTTCATCTTTTGGATACACATTACAATCATTAAAAAAAGAAAAACTCTGGTCTGTGAGCAGTCAGCGCCTTTATGTCATCCTGTTTGTTTGTTACCCTAATTAAACGTATAAGAGATTTAAATAGTTAATAAAGACGATGGTGTATTCACACCACACTCTATGTAGTACTGATTCTGACATATGCAAATTTTTTGAAAGCGACTAGTCTGAACGGTCATGTCGCATTAAATTCGCCTCCTACGTCACTGATCAGCGGAGGTGAGCGTCGTGTCAGGACGTTCCTGATGACAAGCGCTGACAGAGGGATTCAGGGGTCTGTCTGGACATCCTGTCAAGTTTTGGAATTAAAAATACAAGAAAGCATGAGACCGGGAGGTGCTGCTGGAGCGAAGCGTCTCTCCTGTCGGTCTCCGTGACAGCGGGGCGGGGGGGTCTCCGTCGGGGCGGGGGTTCTCCGTGAATGAACTTTATTTACCACATCAGCTGGTCCACCGCTCGCCGTCACTCTGCGTTCTGCGGTGTTGCTTTAGAAGCGACTGCACGTGCCCAGTAAATGCGCGAATCATGCGCATCAAGGATCCGGGGTTAGACGGGTCCTCGGTACTACCGGTACCAACGAAATCTTGGTACCGTGACGTTTACATTTTTGTAGTACCGGGTTGGTACCGAAGACCCGGTTCTTTTGACAACACTACCCTGAGTAATGTCTTTCTTTTTCTGTATGTTACAGTTACGATGATAAAACTATATAAAGGTCTTCAGTTGAGAAAAGAAAGCCTTGGTTGAAGATTCTTTTTTGTTTTGGTCGTTCGCTAGCTGTCTAGCTCCACATAGCTACGTGTTGTGAGGACAGCATAGATGGTCTGAAGGACTTTAGGTCCAGTTGGATCTTTAAGGTGGAACTCAGCCCTAACCCTAACCCTCCACTCAAAGCCAGAAAACCAGAACAGCCTTTCTACCTTAAATGTCTTGCGTCTCCTTTTTAAAACAGTTTAAAGCAGTTAGTGGGAAGTGGGCGGGGCCTTCAGCTCCTTGTCTCCAGGTGTGGACACAAACGTTTCCTGTCAGGAAAATTCAAGTGCAGAAGAAAACACAGAGGCAGGATTTCATTTATTTGTAGCTGATTTGACTCGTTTTGTTCTGACGAAACCGTGAAAAACATCAAACAGAAATACGATGCTGTTGGTGACGCTCTCGCCACCCAGTGGCTAGGTGAGGATCCCGCTAGAGTCTGAGGCCTCACCTGTCTCACCTGTGATCTTGTTATTAGAGGTGGAGGAGGAAACACTTCCTGGCTGTGATGGTTTTGGTGACACCGTGGGGTTCTGTAAGAACCCGGACCAGAACCGGTCTGGCTCAGAACAGATAAACCTGCAGCTTATCGACATCGTTGCTTGTGGTGTTCTGTTCTTCTTCAAGGTCTCCGCTCAGATGTGATGACTCTCTCCTCTTGCTGCCTGCTAATTTCTGTTTCTATCTGTTATTTCTCTTTTTGTTAGTAGAAGACCAATTTGTCCCTCTGTTATGACTTACGCTCTTCTGTCTTTACTTTCTCCATTTTAACTGTCACCCCCCTCCCCCCCTAATGTATCTCTGTCTGAATCCCAGCAGCTGCTGAGTTTTTATCTGTCTGTCTCTCTCTGTCTCTCTCTCTCTCTGTCTCTCTCTCTCTCTGTCTCTCTCTCTCTCTGTCTCTCTCTGTGTCTCTCTCTCTGTCTGTCTCTCTCTCTCTCTGTCTGTCTCTCTCTCTCTCTGTCTCTCTCTCTGTCTGTCTCTGTCTCTCTCTCTCTCTCTGTCTGTCTCTCTCTCTCTCTGTCTCTCTCTCTGTCTGTCTCTGTCTCTCTCTCTCTCTCTCTCT
>SSNS01000063.1:1630187-1649204 GCA_006937985.1 Aphyosemion australe
TACCTCCTTTTTGCCGCCATCGCGTAATCTTTTATAAAACGGACATGATTGCGCAACATTACCGCCACGGTCTGAGCTCTTATAAACGACCTAACGCTCCCTGATGCCGCATCGGCGTTGCGGCAAATTGGCGGCATTGTTTTATAAAAAGGGCTTCTGTCTGTCTCTCTCTCTCTCTCTCTCTCTCTCTCTCTGCCTCTCTCTGTGTCTCTCTCTGTCTGTCTCTCTCTCTCTCTCTGCCTCTCTCTGTGTCTCTCTCTCTCTGCCTCTCTCTGTGTCTCTCTCTCTCTGCCTCTCTCTGTCTCTCTCTCTCTGTCTGTCTCTCTCTCTCTCTCTCTCTGCCTCTCTCTGTCTCTCTCTCTCTCTGTCTGTCTCTCTCTCTCTGTCTCTCTCTCCGTGTAGAGCGCTGCTGCTGGCAGGTCTGGGTGCTTTAAGCCCTGCAGAAGCACTCTGCATGTCTTTTAGGTAATGAAAACGCAGACATCCAGAGAGACGGCCTCTCTGCTTGAATCACATCACATCACGGCAATTTGGAAGTGACAAAGTGTTTGGGAGGAGGAGTCGCCGTGGACCGGTGTTTTATTGCTTCTGTCACCTCCAACACGGCGTTCATAATGTCATTGTTTCTGTGTTCCATACATCAGCGCTGGAGGAGCACGTGTGTTATTGAACAGAGGAAAGCAAACATAAGACATATGTCCGTTTCCCTCTGCCTCCTTGTTTCATAAGTCTCATTATTTATGGAACAATCCGTCACGTTGTGGAGTTTTCCAGACTGTCTTGTTTCAGGCTTTATTTTGAAAGAAGAATCTGTAAAAGTGAAGGGTATTTCATGATGATGATGGTTAGTTCCACACAGATGTTCTTGTGATGGTTGTAAAAAATGATCCATAAATATTAGATTTAAACTCTTTTATGTTTGCTTTGGGAATTTGGTCGGATCAGGCCACGGTTTTCCTGTTTTGTTCCATTCCTGCCTCCTCATCAGCAGACTTACAGATGAAATCTGGACTGAGTTTCCAGCTGATTAGGATGCAGTGACCTGATGACGGCCATGTTTAGGGAGTTAATGAGCTCTGATAGAGACCAGCGTTGATGAGCTAGACTCGGATCCCTGCAGGCGGAGCTCCATCGTCTCCTGTAAGTCGGATGGATGCAGCAGAAGGTTCTGCTCAGGTAAAAACTCAAATAGAGTTAGGACTCTCTCCTAACTCTATTAAGGAGAAACATCTGGCTCAAGGGTCTGTGTGGAGGGGCAGGGATTCAAACCAAAGACCTTCAACTAGTGATTGACGGCTGAGTCAGAGCTGCCCAGGTGAGACTGAACCTCCTTCTGGAAAAGGTGTGACTGTCGCCATGGAAACGAACATTTAACAGGATCAAACAGCTGTTTTAGGTTGGACTGGTCCCAGACTGGTCCCAGACTGGTCCCTAACTGGTCCCTGACTGGTCTCTGACTGGTATTTGACTGGTCCCTAACTGGTCTTTGACTGGTCCCTAACTGGTCTTTGACTGGTCCCCAACTGGTCCCTGACTGGTCTCTGACTGATCCCTAACTTGTCCCAGACTGGTCCCTGACTGGTCTCTGACTGGTCCCTGACTGGTCTCTGACTGGTCCCTGACTGGTCTTTGACTGGTCCCTGACTGGTCTTTGACTGGTTCCTAACTGGTCCCTAACTGGTCCCTGACAGGTATTTGATTGGTCTCCAGTTGGTCCCTGACTGGTCCCTGACTGGTCTTTGACGGGTCCCTGACGGGTCCCTGACTGGTCTTTGACTGGTCTTTGACGGGTCCCTGACAGGTCTTTGATTGGTCTACAGTTGGTCCCTGACTGGTTCCTAACTGGTCCCTGACTGGTCTCTGACTGGTCTTTGACGGGTCCCTGACAGGTCTTTGATTGGTCTACAGTTGGTCCCTGACTGGTCTCTGACAGGTCTTTAATTGGTCTCCAGTTGGTCCCTGACTGGTCCCTAACTGGTCTCTAACTGATCCGTGACTGGTCTCTGACTGGTCCCTAACTGGTCTCTAACTGATCCGTGACTGGTCTCTGACTGGTCCCTAACTGGTCTCTAACTGATCCGTGACTGGTCCCAGACTGGTCCCTAACTGGTCTCTGACTGGTCTTTGACTGGTCCCTAACTGGTCTCTGACTGGTCTTTGACTGGTCCCTAACTGGTCTCTGACAGGTCTTTGATTGGTCTCCAGTTGGTCCCTAACTGGTCCCTAACTGGTCTCTGACAGGTCTTTGATTGGTCTCCAGTTGGTTCCTGACTGGTCCCTGATCTCAAAACTGTCTGAGATTTGAGAGGAAACTGGGAATTCTTGCAACCTTTTGGAGACATTTTGGAAACTCCATCATGAACTCTGTCGCAGGCTGGCGTGATGCTAGTTTAAAAGTGCACTGAGTTGCCATGGTAACAGGTACAGGAGTGAAGTAAGCTGATGTTTTTAACGATCAAACCAAGTGACCCCAGGCACCTGACGGTCTAATCCAGCCTCGTACTGCAGGAGATACCTGTCTCATGTTGTATCTGAATAATAATAATAATAATAATGATAATAATAATAATAATAATGATGATGATGATAATAATATAATAATTATAATAATAATGATGATAATGATAATAATAATGATGATGATGATAATAATGATAATAATAATAATAATAATGATGATGATGATGATGATAATAATGATAATGATAATAATGATAATAATAATAATAATGATAATGATGATAATAATAATAATGATGATAATAATAATAATAATGATAATGATAATAATGATGATAATAATAATGATGATGATGATAATAATATAATAATTATAATAATAATGATGATGATAATAATAATAATAATGATGATGATAATGATAATGATGATAATAATAATGATGATGATGATAATGATAATAATAATAATGATAATGATGATGATGATGATGATGATAATGATAATGATAATGATAATAATAATAATAATGATAATAATAATGATAATGATAATAATGATGATAATAATAATAATGATGATGATGATAATAATGATAATAATAATAATGATGATGATAATGATGATGATAATAATAATAATGATGATGATGATAATAATATAATAATTATAATAATAATGATGATGATAATGATAATAATAATAATAATGATGATGATGATAATAATGATAATGATAATAATAATGATAATGATAATAATGATGATAATAATAATGATGATGATGATAATAATGATAATAATAATAATGATGATGATAATGATGATGATAATAATAATAATGATGATGATGATAATAATATAATAATTATAATAATAATGATGATGATAATGATAATAATAATAATAATGATGATGATGATAATAATGATAATGATAATAATAATGATAATGATAATAATGATGATAATAATAATGATGATGATGATAATAATGATAATAATAATAATGATGATGATAATGATGATGATAATAATAATAATGATGATGATGATAATAATATAATAATTATAATAATAATGATGATGATGATGATGATAATAATAATATAATACCAGGGTTTCCCCAGAAAACTCGCAAAGCCCGGTGGTAGACAAGCCCACGGGCGACCCACGGTGTTTTTGTAAAAAAAAAAGTTGTCAGGAAGTTTAAAAGTATGACTAGTATGTGGTGTTATAAACCATTTATTAATAATACTTATTTGTCTTACAAAAAGGCACAATCTTGAAATGTGGTTTTAAAAGACACAAAAAAATACAATTCAGATCATGGAAAAAACACCTGCTCTCTCACCCTGTTCACTTATCCATCGTAAGATGTTGCTATTGTGCTGTTGTATCACCAGATGCTGTTAAAGTCAGACTTGCAGGTTAAAGACCCCTATTCATTTTAAAGGTGTTCTTCACTGAACAAACATTTTTTTATGATTATTTCTGATTATAATCGATCACTCTGAGTTTTTCATGCAGGCTGAACATGAAAACAGTCTCCTACACCTATCTCCTGCATTAACAAGGGCTACAGCTATTTAATATTTTAGTATTCGAATATTCTATCTAATCCTCTGTCAATCAAATATTCTATTTGACGACCTTTCAAAACAGAGGAAAAAAATTCTGAGTTTGTGTTTCAAAATCAAACTTCAAGTAGAAATGTTACTAATTTCTACTAGTAACAATGTAATGTCATATTTTTCTAAATATACACAGATTGGCAATAATTCAACCTAAAATTATATTCAAAGATAGATATGTTAGTAAATTACATGCTATAACGGCCTGCCGTATATGCAGCGTCACACTGAGCCGCAGTAATGACTCCAGGTATTAGCTGTGTCCCTGCTCCACACCGCTGCAGCAGCTGCAGCCATCTACATAAACAGGATGATGGTGATTTTTCTTTCAGTTGTAGAGTTTATTCAGTCTTAGTTTAACGTGAACACGATTAACGTGTTTTTTTCCGGTCTTACGTGATGCGAAAGTTAGCGTGCGTGCTACGTATTAGCCTATGTCTGTGGTATTAGCATTAGCCTACCTGGTCGTGGATTCGGCTGGCTGAAGCGGTTTCCTGTTCAAGCATAAAGTTGTGCTGTTATGGTAAGACAACTCCGTTTAACAGTGGAGACACTCGACCGTGTTTTCTCTTCTTCTGAGTTTAAAATGGTCCCAAACTTTGGACCACCTTTGCCTTTTGCCTTATCGTTTTCTCCATTGTCCTCCATGCTGTCGCGATCACCGGTGATATCCAACGTTGTGCTCCAGTAAAATGTGTCCGTGTAAATTAGAGTCCGGCTGCGTTACGCATTTAACAACACCTCAAAGCACTAAGTAATAATGATCTGAGGAATTTTTTTAATAGAAACATTCGAGTATTTGTTTCAGCGCTAAATTTAACATTTTAAATGTTAGTTTGGTGCATTAAAAAAACTTTAAAATAAATAAGTGACGCTTAGCCTGGCAGGGGGGGCACGCAAAGCCTGGCGGCCCGCCAGGCTAAAGTAGCGCTGGAGGAAACCCTGTAATAATAATGATGATGATAATAATATAATAATGATGATGATGATGATGAGAATAATTTAATCATCATGGCTGCAGGCTGGACATTACCTGTAGTTTTAGTTCGAGAACTTGTAGTTTTGCTGTGCTGAAGCCGCTGATCGTCCCCGTGGACGACTCGTGATTCTCGGAGTGTTTCTGTTCTCACAAACAAGGACACAGAGAGAAAGAACAGCCACGGATTTCTTAATAAAAACATGAGATAGAAGGAAGTTTATAACACGGAGAAGGCTGACCTGTGGGGTTTTATATTAAAAGGTTGTTGGTTTGCCTCCTGCTGCGCGGGACTCAACCATCGTCTAGGCTCCAGGAAAGAATGGGAATCACTCGCCTGGAGAAGGAATAAAAGTTCCTTTGTTTGTATGGAGATATGTGGAGAGCCTCACTCACAAACATCCCTCCAACTTCTTTAGAATAACTCAGCCAATCAAAGCCAAGGTCACACGTGAATGGATCCAACACCGTGTTACACAAACCCACCGCCTCGCAGTGAAAAACCTTCAGCGAGTGTGTCACACACGTCCACCACGCTGCTGTCCTACTGGGTTACAGCGAAAACAGTTTAAACCTGAACCAGTTCCCCTGACTCAGAAAAACCCAGTTTAGCCAGTGAACCCAGTTATTTGGACGTATTCTGGTGAGATAAAATAAAAAGAGAATTATCTGCTGATCTGTGGGATGAAACCTTGAGTTCTGTATGAAAAATGAAGATTTGATGCTGTTGAGTTCAGCCTTGGTCACTATGACAACTAACCAGACCAACACAGAAGTTTTAAACACGACTGATAAAATCTGTTTTTTATGAGTCGTTTCAGTGTAGAGTGTTGAAAATAAACACTGAAACCTAAATATGTAAAGATATTTTTCATATTTAAAATCTAAAAACACTTAAATATATAGAATAAAATTGATCAAATCTAAATGTCTTGAATTAAGTCTAAATATTAAATGTTTTATCGAAGTGTTAAAATCTAAATATGAAATATTTAAATCTAAATATGAACATGGAGATTTAAAATCATCCTTCCTACCAAAATAAAAGCCTGATGAAGACGTCCCTCGTCTCAGCAACACTTTGATGGAATTTCTCGTCTGGTTTCTTAATACTAAATAAATCATAGCTCAATATTTTTAAACCTTTATTAAATCAGTTTAAAGTCACCATTAGATCAGAATATTTACAGTTTGTTATAGATGTGATTCTAAATATTCAAATTTAATTATAAATATATAGAGCTGACCCTAATTATTTAGATAATTTTGCATAGTTAGACTTTATTATCTGTATTATCCAGTAAATAAATATTTATTTATATGTAGATTTTTTTATAATTCAAAATTAAATGTGGGAAAATATAGCTGAACATAACCTGGAGATTCTGGAACATGTCTCTATGCAGCACACACACGCACACACACACACACACACACACACAATAAACCTCCTCACTGAATACATTTTGACTCATCCCAGGTTAGGAGGCGTATAAACATCCTGAAAAGTGGAATGCGGCCATCTTTAGTACCAGCGTAAAAAACCTCCACATATTTTATAAACTTCTACAGATATTTTTTGATTCTGAGCTGAACATATAAACAGATTAACACCCCCCACACCCCACCCCTCCACCCCCCGAGCTCTTCGTGGAGGTTGAAGCCTGATCCCGTCTGGTTTTCATGTGACTGGTGCGTCTCTTATCCATGGATTGTTGTGTTCTTCCGGAGCTCCTCCTAGACGACCCGCTGACTGGATGTTGATTTCTGTCAGATCCTCATTAATATGAAACCACTCCACTCCTACATCATATTTGATTAGAATCACTTCTTGTTGTTTTTGATTTTCCAGACATGTCTCACTCTTCTCCACCCAGCTCTGCCTCTGCTCTTTGTTTCATTACCTCTCATCTCTTTTCATCTTCGTCCTTCTCCCACTCGCCTTCCTCCTCTCCTCGGCTTGTCTGCGGTTCACTCAGCTGTGTGTTTATTTGACATATTGAACCGCTTTGAAGCCAATAACCTTTCAGTGTTTCTTGAACAGTAAGAACACCTCCAGCCACACACACACACACTCATACACACACACACACTCATACACACACACACTCATACACACACACACACACACACACATACACACACACACACTCACCCCCACACACACACACACACACACACACTCATACACACACACGCACAAACACATGCACGCACACACACACACTCACAGACAGACAGACAGACACACACACACCCAATCACACACACACACAAACACACACACACACTCACACACACAGACACGTTTGACTGTTTCATTAACTTGTTTTATGCGTCTGAGGCTCTAACTGGAATCTGAGGAGAAACCCAACTTTTATCCACGAATGAGAACGTCTCCGTTTCCCTCCTCTGGGATGGTTACCAGTCTGATGGTGTTGAACACCAGCTGGCTCAAACGGGACAGAACCAACAACTTTAGTTGCTTTTTAAACCTAAAGTATCGACTCTACTTGTTTAAGTTTCACCAGAGAAATAATCGCCCGCCTTACAGCCAGAGTGTTCCTGAAGGGACGTTGCTTTGGTCCAACCAAGATCATCAGAAATGTTAATGCTGCTGTCAGTGACTCATCAGGGTCACCATGGTAACCAGCCCCCCTCACAGGAAGTCCCAGACAACCAGCTGCTGGGTGAAAACTAGAACAGCAGCAGAAGCTCTGATGGTCCCACAGGTCTCTGCTGGTGATGGAGGAGAGTCGAGGAGGTTAAAATCCCCTTCCTGTTTGGAGGAGACTTGGATGTAATCACCTGGTGTCTGGTTTCTATCGGATCCAGTGTAATATTTATTTGTCCAAACTTTGACTCTGTTAACTCATCCAGAGCTCTGAGGCCACAGAACCAGAGGAGATGCAGGCTCCAGGTGGGAACTCTCCTGAGAGTATCCTGCTCTATTCATTAAATCTTCTGTTCAGGTAACTCTCTGACATCTCCTTCCCTGATGCTGTAAATAAAAATGGATTTAATGAGTTCTTTTATCTGTAAATGTTTACTTTACTAAAAGTGAAACTTTAAGCAGCAGCTTATTAATGGTCCAGTTAAACTCAACCAAACTCATCTCCTTTGGAAATGTAATAAAACATCTTTGCTTCTGTGAGTGAAATGCAAAAATCCCCCGAATAACTTAATAAGTTTCTGGTTTCTAACGCGATCTCATCCTGAGTCTGGGAGAACCGGGGAGCAGAAATTCCTGCAGTCCTTTAAATAATCCCTGAGCTCAGAATTGAAGTAGATGACATGAATGTTTGAGGCGTCCATGTTGGTCCAGCAGGACCGTTCTGGCGGCAGGCACACCCAACCGCTGTATATCATTACTGGTAACATCTGCATAAATCTAAATAAAGCTCTAATTTCAGTTTGGATTCAGCGCTGACCTCTCCTCCTTCCTGAAGCAGGGATTCGGATTTGCATAAATGAGTGATAGAATGTGGCAAATATGCAAATGAGCCAATTATGACTGATCAGCTGATTGATTGGTGTTGTCTCTGCCAGCGCCGCCTTCCTGCACGTGTTTTAAGTAACTCTGTGAGAAGAGCAAGGAGAAGCTTAATGAGGCGGCTTGTCAGGTGGATGCTGAAGGACCGGACCTGGAACCAGAACATCAGCTGGTTCCTGTTGGCTCTGAAAACGAGACAAGTCCAACCTCAGCTACGGGATTAAAAAAAAACCAATAAACTAAACCAGGAACAGGAAAGTGAGTCCACCTGAGGATCCAACAGAACTAGCTCTATAGGTGCAAACAGGGTTTGTCTGCGGTTCCCATGGTGGCCCCACGGGGGGTTACCCACATAGGTTTTCAGAGGCACCCAGATGGGTTGACTCATACATGGGTTGGGTATAATCTATATGGGCAAACCCCTGTGGGATCACCATGGAAACCATGGACAAACCCTGTTGGCACCCATACGGTTTGCCCATATATATCCATAAGGGGCCCACCTATGCATGATGGCTGGGCCTGCGTCCTGAGGCCAGTAGAGTCTCACATGGAGATGTTTTTTCTGCTTTTACTAATTCTTCTGAGCGTTGACCTCTGACCTCTGGGGTAACCTGCTGGGACGTCCACTCCTGAGAGGATCTTCAGGTGTATGTTAACACATGCCTGATGCTGATTGGTTAATGTCAAATGAACCTAAACCCTAACCTACCTGTTTTAACGGGGACATGTTATAATGTTTTTAACACGTTTTAATACTTTTATGGTGGATAAAACCAAACATGGGGGTGGAGGACGCCATCATCTACCTGCAGCATCGGGCTTTTTACCATTCTGTTGTTGGCTCTGTTATTCATTCTGCTGTGGTCTGTTGGGGTGTAGGCAGCTCTGACCCAGACAGGAAGAGACTGAACAAGCTAGTTAACAAAGCTAGCTCGGTTCTGGACTGCCAACTGGATTCTGTTGAGGACGTGTGTGAAAGGAGGATGCTGGGGATGCTGACGTGCCTTAGCGAGTGGATTTCCTCTCTGTGGGATCAATAAAGTCTATTCTATTCTAGCTCTTCACACTAAATCCCTCTCACATAAAACAATCTCAGCAGTTTTAGTCTGAGACGTTTCAGGGTTCTGTCACTTTAAGAAAACAAGCTGCTGCTGGCCACGCCCACCCTTCACCTGAATGGCTGCTATGAGGTGAGCAGCTCCGATATCTGGGAGGGGCTCGGAGTAGAGCCGCTGTTCTTTTGGCGGGGGGGGGGGTGTAATTTTCCTTTTACATAATGCATTCATTTGAGACAAAGACAGTGTTTTAATCCTGGAACTAAACGCGTTTCTATCCGCTGAGGCTTTTGCTTCATCCACGGCTGCAGCTGAACACCTGCTCACACAGAAACCAGGCAAACACACGGCATGTCTCCTCCTCCTCTCCGTCTCTGTCAGGCCAGAGGAGACGCCGGGTCGGAGTCTGGTTCTGGCCTGACAGTGTAAGGAGGGCCGCAGAGGTGAGTGGGAGTTGATTGAGTTTGCTCAGCTACAGCCCATGGGACTGCAGACAATATTACAGGACTCACACACACACACACACACTCACACACACACCTGAGAAGCAGCCAGCTACTACACACTCAATTTAATCAGGGCTTATGTCTATGGAAGTGAGCATATGTGACCTCCTCTGTTTCTGCGCCTCCTTCCTATCCATCAGCGTGTCTCGCTGACTCGCTGCGTCCTGCCTCTGCCTGAAACCTCCCTCACGGGTTCTCTTACGATTCTTCCACCTTCAGGAAACAGAAACACGTTTTTGCGTGACTCAAAGCTGATTTCATGGAGGAAGGAGCTACAGCTTGTGGGATGTAAGAGCGTGGTGCTCGCACTGTGGCACGTGTGGTGCACAAGCTCCCTCTAGTGGTGCAGACTAGAACTGTTTACATCATCTAAAGTAAAAAGTTTGACCATTTTTAATTATTTCTGGATTTGTGCGCAAAACCTTTTTGGACTTTTTGTGTTTATGGTAGTTCTGAATCTGCTGCCCCCCCAGCGCTCGACTCACGAGTCTCCGGTTTTAAAAACGTGACCACGATCAGCTGGTTCAGCCTTTTCTTTATGTCCGTACATTTGATTAATATTGGTAACAATTTTCCCAACGTGGTCCTCGTCGTCGGATTTGTTGTTTAGCTTCAGGTTGTGAATGAGTACTTTGAGTCTTTGTTAGTATGTCCACAATCCCCCGTGGTGGTCACGGTGAAATGAGGGGGGGACCACTCAGACGTTCACAAAAGTGTAAGAAACATATCTCACATCCGAAAAAATGTGGAAAACTCCGTCCCCGACGGACGGACGGACGGGTTGATGGACGGATGGATGGATGATGGATGGATGATGGACGGATGGATGGATGATGGATGGATGGATGGACGGACGGGTTGACGGACGGACGGACGGACGGACGGACGGACGGACGGACGGACGGACGGACGGACGGATGGATGGATGATGGATGGATGGATGGAGCAGCGTGTCTCCCAGGATCTCCACTGGGATGATGGAGCTCCACACCTTTTCTCTGAACCTGGCCTCCGTATGGAGGAAGCTTTCGTGTGTTTGGAAAACCACAGAAACAGTTTTGGATCAAACATTCTGATGGAAACAGAAGAATACACGAGTGAAGAGGTGAAAAGCTGCAGTCACACAAATTCTCCAGTGCTGGTCTTGGTTTGTGTCTTTGCTCTGCCTGCTGTCTGCTGCAGGGGAGACGCTGACTGCTCATGACTGCTCCACACAACCCCACTTACAAACAAACTTCCTCCCAGGCTGAAGTCTTCTCCGTTTTCCATCTCTTTCTCTGGAATGAAGCTCAGCGCTGGCTGACTCTTCTCACCACCCAGGTCCCTTGGAGAACGGCGCTGGCGTTCGCCTCCATCGCTCTCCCCCTCTAACTATAGAAGTGTGCAGGGAGAGTCACCTTTTCTCTCAGCCTCTCTTTGCTTCTCTCAACCTGCCAACCCCAACCTCTCCTCCTCTCTGCTCCACTCTCTCCATCTAAAGGTGAACGTTAGCGGTCACCGTCGGCAGATTTGCCCAGAAAATTGAATCAGCCAGCAGGTTGGAGGCCAGGAAGGCACGAGTGCCAAGCTCTGCACTGATTTAATTTAGTGTGTGTGTGTGTGTGTGTGTGTGTGTGTGTGTGTGTGTGTGTGTGTGTGTGTGTGTGTGTGTGTGTGTGTGTGTGTGTGTGTGTGTGTGTGTGTGTGTGTGTGTGTGTGTGTGTGTGTTTGTGTGTGTGTGTGTGTGTGTGTGTGTGTGTGTGTGTGTGTGTGTGTGTGTGTGTGTGTGTGTGTGTGTGTGTGTGTGTGTGTGTGTGTGTGTGTGTGTGTGTGTGTGTGTGTGTGTGTGTGTGTGTGTGTGTGTGTGTGTGTGTGTGCGTGTGTGTGTGTGTGTGTGTGTGTGTGTGTGTGTGTGTGTGTGTGTGTGTGTGTGCGTGTGTGTGTGTGTGTGTGTGTGTGTGTGCCACATGTTCCTACGTCTCCACCCTGCAGACGCTGCTGGAGCGCCGGCTCAGTTAACCCCTTCATGATGTTTCTGGTTTTTATCAGACGAACTTCCTGTCCCTTTAGTCTGACACTAATCTCCACCCAGAGCGGTTTACTAAAGATCCAAACACAAACATGTTTCTCTGAGCTCTCATTTCAGGCGACTCTTTTCCTGCTAAGGTTTTTGTTGGCGTCGTTATTCATCACCAACCAGATCTGTTCTCCTAACAGTGATTGTCTAATCATTGCTTAGCAACACATGAAGAGGTAGAGGTTCTTCAAGGCTTAGACCTCCCAACAAGGCAGAGCGCCTGGTTCTGCTGCTGGGATCCGTCTTCAGAGGCCAAACAGCGTTTTCTCCCAGCCGCACAACAGAACCTCAAGGACTGGATCAAATCAAGCCTTAAATGAACTGTAACAGAAAAGAGGGACGGATTATTCACTCATGCTAGAAGCATGGTGTCATTAAAATCTCTAAAAAGCACCTCGACCCGCTGCTGCTGGTGTGAGACGTTACCCGCTCTTTAAATAAAACTCTCAGAAATCAACCTGGACTGTTCTCATGCCTCTGCAACCAGTCCCACCCGCCCCCTAACCGAAGGGTTGCAGGTTCCAACCCTGTCTGTCACAGTTGTTGTGTCCTTGGGCAAGACACTTCAGCCCCTCACCTACTGGTGGTGGTCAGTGTAGCTCATCACCACCAGTGTGTGAACGACTGGTTGTGTTGTAAAGCACCTTGGGGGGTTGTAGAACTCTACAAGGTGCCATGCTCACCTGTACATGTTGAATGATGTCTACCTGTGATCTGAGGCCATGCAGGTCCTCTACATGCAGCTCACAGCCTCAAGTCCTTGTTTTGTTCCTGCTGTCCATGGATCCTCCTCTCACGCTCACAAAGATGGCCGCCGCAGGGATTTAACCAAGACAGAGGAACGGTGTGAAAGAAGAGTCGTTCGTATCAAACCTTCTAGTTCAAACTCACAGAAGCTGGACTCAGAGTCTCCTGAACAGCTGATCCACAGGTGTGGAGTTTTTATTCGTGTCCCTCTGAGACGCTGACGAGGACTTTGTGTCTCTAGTTCAGCTGGATTCACCCAGGACTAAATCCTAGAAGCGTTCCTGTAAAACGTTTGTAATAATCGTGAGATAAACTGAATTTTCATGTTTGCTGCAGCAAAAATCTTCCTGGAAACCCTGAAAAACTCAGAGGCTGAACCTCAGAAGCATGTTCGCTGGTGAAAACTGAAAGATCTAGTGTAGAAAAATAAATGAAATCCTAATCAGCTCCACCTGGGTTTGGTTCAGACGCTTAGGGGAGATTTTACCGAGGATTGTGGCGTTTAGGAGGAGAACAGAGAAGCAGCGTTTCTTCAGTCTGAAGGACAAACAGCAGAGACAGCCGTCAGCCGGCGGGGGAACTACGATGTGACTCAAAGCAGAAAGCCGGTGAGGAGGAGAGATAAAGAGTGCTGCCTCTGGCTGTCAGGAGGACCAAAACAAACAGAAGCTCCCGGTGGCCAAAGGGCCCGCTGCAGCCCAGCTGACACTAAATTAGACCTCCTGCTGCCTCCATCAAAGCTGCAAACCGTCACAAACTCCTCTCGCTCTTTTTTCTGCATTCATCTCGTTTTATGTAGTCTTCCGCCGCCTTTACATCCATCTCTACATTGATCGTCTGCCCTCTTCACCCCTTCTCTCTCATTCATAATTGAACAGCATTAACCGAGCCGCGGTTTAATTAGCCCAGCAGCCTGCAGAGACTCTGCCTCCACATTCAGGGCTGCAAAACATACATTTACCTGCAGCCCAGAGTGTTCCAAACACCGAGAAGTGGTCCTTAGTGTCTCGGGCAGACGATCACTTACTGGTGTTATTGGGCAAAAATTCCATAATGACCTTTCAGCATGAAGTAATTGAACTGGTGTGAGGGAGAAGCGTCCTCTCAGCTCCTTTTACACAAACCTGTTTGTGTTGGTCAGGGTGAAGAGGCTGAAACTAACCTCCAGGAGTAGCTGCATATTTACGGAAGAGGAAGAATAAACATTTCTGAGTTTAATCTCAGAAAAAAGTCAGAATCTCAGAGTTTGTTCCTTCTTCTCAGAAATCTGATAAAAAATATTTAACTCCTTATCTCCGAGGCCCTGATTCTCCCCAGACACCAGAAACGCTCTGAACCAGTTTAACGCTGTGCTCATGAGACCCTTCAGCTCGCTCATCGCTGATGACGCCGACGTTCGTGATCTTCCTGGATCCTGAGGAGGGGAAGCGTGGTCCCGGCTGACTGCAGACGGATCCGAGCTGTGGGGGTCTGACTGTAACGAGCAGCGCTGAGGATCCACCAGCACCAGAAACGCCGCCTCTGGACAGATCAGCTGGATGACTGACAGAAACTTAAGTGACTCTAAGTGCAAAAGGAAAACCTTCCCAGCAGACGTCAACCCTGGATGTCCCAAAATCAGAACAAAAGTTTGTTTTTAATGTGAGCAAACTCCAGCAGGTAAACTGGTCTCCTCCAGCTGGGACCAGTTCTACAGCTAAACAGGGTTTACTGGTGAACAGCTGCTAAACCAGCACACCTTCATTTGGTGCAGAGCGGCGTAGTTTTGGGCGGGTTTCTGAGTCTTCTGAATGAAAATGCTTTTTAGTTTTAGTCGACTAAGGTTTTAGTTTTTAGTTTTACAGAAAACGAAACAAATGAATTTATGTCCCACACATTTACTCTGAGCCATGGAGCTGCACACCAACATCATTTACTTTAGGGCTAAAGGAGGCGGGGCACAATCTAATCTGCCCCAGAGTTTGTCCAGTAAAACGATAATCCCCAGAGTGGCATCGTTTTCATTGATGATCACTTTACTGTATCTGATGAATTTATTGATGCAGATCAGAGCATCATTCAGTAGATTTTCACAAAAAAATATGACTTTCCTTAACAGAATGGACTCTTAGGGAGCGTACCGTCTATTCTACACAATATTTAAAGGGACACTTTGCAACTTCTTCATATGTTTAAATCATGTTCTTGAGCCAGTTTGTGCTAAAATGACCCTTTACAGGGTGAATGAAAGGCCGTCCAGCCCCCGTCGCCCCGTGGCCAGAATACCACACTTGCAACTTGACAGTTGCCGGTCCGGTCTGTTGGGACTTAGAACAATTTTAGCTTGACCTACCTGGATCTGCAGTCTGCTTCCAGCATGTTTCCTGCATGTTTTAGATCATGAACACAGCTGATGTGTTTGATTTAGTGATGAACCGCTCCTGTAGACACTAATGAAGGCTGAGGAGACGTTTCAGCTGTTAGATTAAGGCGTTAAAAAGACCAACGCACAGCCAGGAGAGAAGTTTCACTTTGGGTTTCACCAACGAACACTAGGGGGTGCTAAAAGCAAGCCAAAACTGACTAGTGTCCCTTTAAATAGAAATTAAAAGATTCTTTAAGATAACTCCATAGAGCTGCAGTGTTACAGAATTAATATAAATAACCCCGTTCTGCTCCTGAGCATCGACAGTGATGCTCATAAACATTCAGATGGGCTTAAACTGTGATGCTGTTGGGTTAAAAAGCAGGAATGTGACCCGTTATCAGGAACCAGGGAGCAGAGAAAATAATCCTGACTTTAAAACGTTCAGACCAAACCTGTTAAAACTGTCATTTCTTTCATTTATCTGCCCACGGATAAGAAACGTGTTAAAATCATTTAAAAGTAGCCTCGTCGTAGTTCTCATCATTTACTTCCCCAACAAGCGGCTGAGTTGAGCGACGTTCCCGCGGCAGGGAGGCTCTGAGCAGGCTGCTGCTGCTGCTCCACCACATGACAGTGTTTGAGTAAAAACACCACCTGGGGCTGGAAACCCTTACACACCCTCTCTGGGGTGAGGCTCAGGGGTCACACTCCAACAATCTCCACTCAGACGGGAAATCACTCACAAGCCTCTTTTATAAAACAATGCCGCCAATTTGCCGCAACGCCGATGCGTCATCAGGGAGCGTTAGGTCGTTTATAAGAGCTCAGACATTGGCGGTAATGTTGCGCAATCATGTCCGTTTTATAAAAGATTACGCGATGGTGGCATAAAGGAGGTATGGAGGCAGTCTCTGCACTGTCGCGGACTTCTGTGTATTTTGGACATAACTTGCTTTTTATTGCGATCGAAGCAGCGCTCCTTAAGTTTTTATTTTAACAACCAGCTACAGGTGTGTGTCCTCCACCATCCCTGTGAGCTGTCACATGATCTGAGCTGCAGATCTAACGGAGAGAAGCTCCCGGAGCTCCGCATCGCTCCAGTTTATCATCTCAGCTGGTTCTGTTTACAAAAGTGAAACTTAAGCGCGTGTTTACTTTCATTTTTAATAAAGTTCCCGGCAGGAGCGCAGCATTAATTCATCACGTGGTCATGACACCTCCCTCTGTTGCGTCAACGCAATATTACTACCAAGCGTGCCGGAACGTGATACCGCCATGGTGCGTTCGTAAGAAACACGTTGCGGTAATATTGCGCTGATTTGCCGGCACGGTGTGTCTTATAAAAAGGGCTAAACGCTCTTAACACACCACACACAGCAGGACAATCTGATGAGATTATCTTTGGAGCCTTCGTGGTGATCAGGGGGAGGATCCTGATGTGTGGGTAACTTAGCATTCTGATCATTCAGCTGCAGCGGTGAGGGTGTTGATCCATCTAAACCCACATCAGGACCAGACGACCCAGATCCCAGATCCTGGCTCAGCCATAGAGACGAGGAGAGGAGCTTCATCAGAGGAGAGCTGCTGCTGCTCCTCCTCATCAGGAGTCAGGGCGCCTCCTAAGGAGCTCGTCCTCATCAGAGGCAGACCCACAAACACAAGGAAGGATTGTATATCCTCTCTGGTCTGGGATCTCATTCCCAGGAGGAGCTGGAGGTCTGAATTTCCTCCTGGATCTGGAACCTCCTTCAAAATAAAAGGATGATATAAGATCATACGATTCATCCCCTAAATTTACCAGAACATGTTTCTAAAAGTCTTTCTTCTTTCTGAGTCTTTGGTGGGAACGCCGGCATTCCTAAATTTAGTTAGACTTTTAAAGATGGAAGCATAATCACGGATGAGCGATCCTCTCGTAAAAGTGTTTCATATCCACAGAATTGAATTTCCTAAATGACATCCTGACACTTCATGGCGTTGGAACAAAGTTTGCAGCCCTGATATTAGTTTAGTGTCGGCATGCCGGTTCACCACGGAGACGGGAGCCGGATTCATATTCATCTCTGTAAGTGGAGGTGGATCCGTGGAAGAGTTGTGTGTTTTATTCCAGCCTGAATACGCCGAGGTGGGCGCTGAGCTTCCTCTAAACATCAGTGAAAGGTTTGTCCTTCGTGCTCGTCAGTCAGAGACAAAACGCAGCGTCTCTTTGGTTCCTGCTGGATGTTTGAATAGAGAAACACGCTCCACTCTCCTGGTTCTCCTCAACAGTTCACCAAACAAAGAGCGGCTTTCAGCCTTTAATTGAAATTCAGGGTTTCATCAGATGAAATGGATGCAGACAAAAGTCTCCTGATCCAGGATAAAAACATTCATTTGCTGTAAAAACTCATCCTGAAGGTGTGAGGCATGAATCTGTTCTGGCTCTCCGGTCCACTTCTGTCAGGATTGACTGAAAACTCAACAAACAAGACGTTTTGTTTCTCAGACTCAAAGTTTCTCTAAAATCAAACCGTCCTGTTGTAGCTTCTCTCTGCTGTCATTTTACCTAATTATCCTCTTCAGCCCACAAATAAATAAAGAAGGGCAGACTCTCCGACCCTCCTCTCCTGCTTTAAGGATTTTAAAGGGATCTCTTACTGTGGCCCTTTGGTTTCCACTGATGCTAACAAGCCATATTTATGGAAACGGAAACTTTTCTCCTGCACGGTGTGACAAGTGAGCGGTGAGGAAAAATAACCAAGCAAGATTCAAAATGCCAAGGTGCAGCTTTAAGACGACGGGGCTAAATTGGCCATTATTTTCCCTCCCTGTCCGTCTCCGTCTCAGCTCGCCCTTCTTCCACTCATTTTCTTCATTAATGAATGCACACATTTCTAAGAGCTGGTTCCTTCTGGACTCACTTTACATCCCTAATCAGCACGGATTTAAAGGCGCTGCTGCTGCAGGAGACCCGGCTGGAAAAGATTAAATTACAGATTCTCAATCTTTTACTTTTAAAATGATCAGAACATAAATACTCACTCCTGCAGCACCAGAACACAACCGCTGCATCGTGTGATCTGGAGACCTATCAGCTGTTATTACCTCAGCTGCAGCTCAGGTGTTTGTCTCCACGAAATAAAGCGGCTCTCGTTAGCGCCGCGTGTCCTGCTGCAGGTGAGATTTGATGCAGATTTAGAGTTTTTTTATATACACTGCTCCCAAAAATGAAAGGAACACTTTTTTATTGGGCCTGGCATGAAATCAATGAAACCTGTCTGATAATGTTCTGGTTGATGAAGCAGCTGAGGGCATTGTTAATCACTTTCAGCTGTATTGGTGTTCATGGACTTAACGACAGGTGCACTAAAGTGGCAACAATTACAAAACCCTCAAAACAGGACTGGTTTAACATGTGGAGGTCATTTCAAGTTTCTCCCTCTTGATCTTTTTTGGCTGGTTTTCCACTCGTGCTAGTTTTGGCTTGAGTAATTATCTCTACTGGCAGCATGAGGCGATTCCTTAACCCTACAGAAGTTGCACAGGTTGTCCAACTTCTCCAGGATGGCACATCCACACACTGTAAAAAAATTCAAGTTGACCCAACTTAAAATAATTTGTAACCTCGCTGCCTTAAAATTTTGATTAAGGCTAGCAAATTATTTTAAGTAATGCCAACACACAACTAAGTTTATTCAACTTATAAGATCAAGTTCATCTAACTTATATTTTTGTTCATGGAACTTTCTTTTTTCAGTCAGAC
>SSNS01000063.1:1652716-1673069 GCA_006937985.1 Aphyosemion australe
GATTTGAGCCTGCTGTCTCTCCAAAAACATGCAACTAATGCAGGAGCTCTGAATTTTAAATATCACTATAGTCAGTGTTTTTTCTATTTCTAAAAACTACTCAAAATATATAGAGATCAGCCTACCTAGCTGTTCAGAGAGATGGAAGCCATCACCTTTAATTGAACATTTATTCAGCATTCTAACATTTTAATGTCATTTTATGATCTAAGAAAATGTCATTTCAAAGTTGTAAACTAAACCAAACACAGTCACTATTAAATAGAATGTTGAGAATTTAATCCAGAAATAAAATGTACAGAAATACATGCAGATACTGAGCATAGGCAGGAAAATATTTGACCAAACGTTTGTTTTAACTTCGAAGTAAAGCGGCACAGCCGTGAATGTAACCACAGAAACAGGCTCGAACTGCGCACCCCGCTCTGCTCCTCACGAGTCTGACACAGACAGGCCGGGTGCAGGAGGAGGAGAGAGACGCGGAGGAGAGATCCAGGAGGAGATAAAAATGTTAATGAACGCCAAAATGAACGGAGCAACTCCGTAAAAAGACGTTGAAAAGCCGTGGGTGTCGGTGTGGGGCTTTATGGCTTTTCAGCTCATTTGCGGCCATAAAAAAGTCCGCGGTACATATTCTGTCTTTTTAAATATATATCGTCCCAGCTTGTGAGACAACTCCTGTGTAAATCCTTATTATAAAAAGCAAACTTTGCTTTTGTTTCATGATCGTAAATCCAAATATATCAGCTTTTTCAGGTGCGCAGTGGTTAGCGGAGGCACAGACAGCGACGGAATGCCGCGCTGGAAAAATAAAAACGCGCGATATATATAAAACTATGTAATGTTTATTTAATAAAACGAACATTTTAAAACACAACTCACCAACTTATCAGCTAATTATCATACTTATTGTGAGCAGAAATGGGGGGTGATCGCTAGCTTAAAACATCGAGGAAAGTTCCAAAAATAATGAAAAAATATCTAAATAAATTAATAGCTAACGTTTATATATATGTAAAAAGGTTTAGAATGAATTCAAACTTGGTAATACTAAAGAAATAAAAGGGTATTTCGTTTAAAAGTGTACTTACTTGACCAAGATAGGAGCCGCACCGAGCGAAAGAAAATGGCTGTTAACGTCTTCTCTGAAGATCTTGAAAATGTACCACGTGACCGTTACGTCAGATTTTCACACATTCGCAATACAGGAAATAATGCCTGAACTTAAAACCATAAGTGAGCAGAACTGATCCATAAGTATGCAGAACTGATGAAGTTAAGTTTCTAGTCTCTTTATTAAGTTGAAGTTTTTACAACTAATCTTTTCAAGTTGTAACTGATGTTGAGTTCAGTCAACATGATAACATTAGTCCAGAGAGCTAAAACCTCAAATTGCTTTTAACAGTGCACGTGCTGCAGCAAGAAGGTTTAATGTGTCTCCCAGCACAATCTCCAGAACATGGAGGAGATTTCAGGAGACTGGCGGTTATTCTCGGAGAGCTGGACAGGGCCGTAGAAGGTCCACAACCCATCAGCAGGACCGATACCTGCTCCTTTGTGCAAGGCGGAACAGGCTGAGCACTGCTCGTGCCCTACAGAATGACCTCCAGAGGGCCACTGGTGTGAATGTCTCTACCCAAACAATCAGGAACAGACTTCATGAAGATGGCCTGAGGGCCCGACGTCCTGTAGTGGGCCCTGTGCTCACTGCCCAGCACCGTAGAGCTCCACTGGCATTTGCTCAAGAACACCAGAATTGGCAAGTCCGCCACTGGCGCCCTGTACTTTTTACAGACGAGAGCAGGTTCACCCTGAGCACCTGTGATAGACGTGAAAGAGTCTGGAGAAGACAAGGAGAACGTTATGCTGCCTGCAACGTCGTTCAACATGACAGGTTTGGTGGTGGGTCAGTGATGGTCTGGGGAGGCATATCCATGGAGGGACGCACAGACCTCTACTGCCTAGGAAATGGTGCTCTGACTGCCATAAGGTATCCAGATGAAATCCTTGAACCCTTTGTCAGACCCTACGCTGATGCAGTAGGTCCTGGTTTTCTCCTAATGCACGACAATGCCCGGCCTCATGTGGCAAGAGTATGCAGGCAGTACCTGGAGGATGAAGGAATTGAAACAATTGAATGGCCTTCACGATCCCCTGACTTAAACCCAATAGAACATCTGTGGGACATTATGTTTGGGTCCATTAGGCGGCGCCAGGTTGCTCCTCAGACTGTACAAGAGCTCAGGGATGCCCTCACACAGATCTGGGAGGAAATGCCACAAGACACCATCCGTTGTCTCATTAGGAGCATGCCCCGACGTTGTCAAGCATGCACACAAGCTCGTGGGGGCCACACAAGATACTGAAAAGCATTTTGAGTTGCAGAAATGAAGTTTTTGAAATAATGGACTAGCCTGCCACATCTTCATTTCACTCTGATTTTAGGGTGTCTACACAATTGAGCCCTCTGTAGGCTGAACACTTTTATTTCCATTAAAAGACTTGGCATCCTTTTGTTCCTAAGACATTGCCCTGTCGTTATTTGTATAGATATCCAACTTCATATTGAGATCTGATGCATCTAATGTGTTTCTTTAAAGGGTTCCTTTCATTTTTGTGAGCAGTGTTTTAACTTTTAGTATGGTTCCTGTTTAAATGTTACTGCTCTAGGAAATTTCATTCACTTTAAATATACTTATGTTTTTGGAGGATCAGCCTTGAGATGAACCATCGTAAATAGATCAACATTAGGGAGACAGAAGTGGAAATAGACATTTTTTCACGTTGTTTTTATGTTCTATGTTAGTTAGTCAGTTAGGTAGTTAGGTAGTTAGTTAGGTAGTTAGGTAGTTAGTTGGGTTCAGGTTACAGGAGCTAAACTGGCACCAGGTGGCTGAGCCACTGGTCAAAATGCTGAAACCCACAGATTTCTCATCAGCTGGAAACAAAATCAAACTTATTTTAATTCGATGTTTTCTGCCTCTTTTTAAACAAGTTATTAAAGTTTTCTTGTCTCACATGAAGAGATCTCAGCAGCTTCATTCTTGACCTTCCAGAAGAGCCGTATCAGGGCTCTGTCACTTTAAGAAAACAAGCTGTTGCTGGCCACGCCCACTCATCCTCCTACTGGCTGCTAGGAGATGAGGAGCTCAGATATCTGGGAGGAGCTGGAACAGATCTGCTGATCCTCCAGCGGTGACAGGTGAGGTTTTTTTTTTTTTAATTCCTGAAACCAAACTGAGAAAAAAGCAGATGCTTTTTATTTATGTTTGGAGTGTTCATAGAGGCAGTAGAGACCCACATGGCCAGTTTTGCATAACAATGTGTAAAGGTGCTTTATGTTAGCCTAGCCAGCCGTCCTATAGATGTGAGCAGATAGTCTGGTCACGACCCACAGAGAGAGTCAGTCGTGGGGCGGGATCTACCGTTGTCTTTCAAACTGATTGAAAAAGTAGCTTGAGATATTTTTAGAGCCGACTATTTGCTTCTAACTGACCGTTAGCATTGTTAGCTCAACGTTAGCCTCCAGCCTGCTTCACCTGATATTAGAGTAAAACAAAAGGATGCTTCTCAAGAAATAACTTCTGGGTCGCTCCTGTTGACTGGCTTTGGTTCTTTAAACACCTCTGGAGTTTTTTGCTGCTGGTGTTGAACTACAAATGCTGACGCTGCAGCGTTAGCTCACTGCAGACGCTGCGACCTCACAGACTCACTGATAGTCTTTTTAAAAGGACCCCCCCCCCCCCGCCAGCTGAGAAAGAACTCTGTGTCAGTGTAGCCTTCCTGCAACACGACTGAGACTTTAGACGGTTTGGTGATTACCTCACTGTAGAATTTTCACTTATTGCTCCTTTAATTATTTATCATTTGATATCTTTTTGCTTCTCTAAATAAAAATTCCCCTTAAACCTATCGATGATACAGCTGCGTGTCATTAGAGCGTTCATAGAAGAGGCTAAAGGTGACGCTAAACTTCTCAGTTTTCAGCTTTAAATGATAAAAATAGGATATAATAAAAATTTCACCAGCAGGTTTTTGTTTAAATCAAACTACGTCACTGCTGTATTATAATCCCTTCTTGTCATTTATTCCGTTTCTTCCTGTCAGAGTTCCACGGATGACTCTGGGATGTGAGTAAATATAAACATGCGCCTCAGGAGAGCAGATCTTAACTTTGATCTTTTCACCTTTGACCGGCTGATATTTGGCCTCAGCAGTGCTGCATCTGCTTTAAAAGTCACAGCGAGCATAGCGAGGGATGACAGCAAACCCACCAAGGGTGTCCGAAGGTCCAGCTCAGGCCCTGGAAAGTGCTGTCGAGGAGAAAATGGGTTTTGTTGTTTTTACTGCAGGATGAAATCAGAATACATCCACAAAAACACCTAAGCTACGGACAATTTACAGCTTGTTGCTCTTATTGCGTCATAATCAGACTCCTGATTGAGATGCTCCCTCTCTGTCTGTCTTCACGTGAAGAACTCATTTCCTGTGAGCTTCTTCCAAACATCACAAATCATTCCCAATTATTATCCCGCAGATCAACAACCAGGAGAAAATATTGTAATCAGGCTCTTTGCTACTTCCACTGCACATTGCAGCTGAGGTGAACTCTCGTTTTTCAGCCTCACATTTGCATAAATTCTCCTCTTTTTTAAGCTGCCGCTGCCAAAAATGATGAAGTGGACGCAGCGCCGCAGAGGAGCGTCTCAGGAAGGGAGAGGAACTTTGGATAAATGTAGATCTGCCTGTAACGGCGGCTAAAGGGCACCGACAGGCGGCTTAAAGGAGGAGCCCCGGTGGCTGTAAAAGCCAAAAAAGAAGAGATGGAGAAAGAATGTCAGATCTGATTTTAGCACGATAATGAAGAGAGAGATGAGAGTGAAAGGGAGAGGCAGAGATAATGTGAGTGGGACGGATAACAAACCGAGGAAGCTGCAGGCAGGAAGCTGTAATGGACTTGTGAGTGGAGAAACGAGGGACGGATTTATGAGGAGGAAGGGAAGAGAGCCGGGGAACACCGAGACGGCGTGATGGAGTGTTAAGTGGAGGGTAAATGTGTCCCGGCCCCGCCGCCTTTACAACACAGCCATGAGAACTTTGTTTAGTTTAATAGATAGATGTGGAAACACGCACACACACACGCACACACATGCACACACACACACACACATACACACACACACATACACATACATACACACACGCACACACACGCGCGCACACACACACACACACACACACACACACACACACACACACACACACACACACACACACACACACACACACACGCACACACACACACACGCACGCACACACACACACGCTGGTGGTGATGAGCTAGCTACTGCTGCTCCTTGTGAAGCGTCTTGGGGGGTTGCAGAACTCTGGAAGGTGCTGTACAGGTACAACAAACCCTCAGTGAAGGTCTGGAGATCTGGATCAGGACCAAAGGAACTGGATCCTGGGTCCTACCATCTGAATTGAGCCTCCTCTGCCTCCTCCTCATTGAAAGGAGTGAGCTGAGGAGGTGCTGATCAGGACGCCGGCTGGTCAGCTCCCTCTGGAGGCTTTAGGAGCAGCGGAATCCTTATAAGGAACTATTTGGGACCCTCCAGAAGGAGAAGGAAGGTCTGGGATTCCCTCCTGGACCTGGTGCCTCCATGATCAGACCCTGGAAGAGGGTGAATGGAATAATTAAACATTGATTTAGTTTTATTAGAAGGAGCCGAATCTGCAGGTTAGATGAGATTTTTCATGCAGGTGAAGTTTTCTGTGATGCTGGAAGGCAGGAGCCATGCTCCTCCATCCATTCTCATCAACATTCTCATGAAGTGCACGTAAACTCTCTGGGATCGGCCTTGTGCTGCAGTCATGGCTGCCTGTGGTCTAACAGAGATGTATGAGCGCGGCGCGGCGTGTGGAGAGCCACATTTATCTGCAGCTCCGTCCCTTTATTACACAAGGACAGGAGCACGCAGCTTCGCTCCCTTTGTCTCTTCTCCCGTCAGCTCGGCTCAGTGGGAAGGATTCTCAGGAAAGCTGCAGGTCGGGAACGTCTCCCTCTCTGGGTTTCAGAGGAAGGAGTGACCGGTGGCACCGGGAGCTGGTGATTGTTGCTGAAACCGTTTCAGTGCTTCTAAAACAGTGAGAGTTGAGTTGAGTGTGTCAGGTTAGAAATAACCTGCTGCTCTTTTTTATTTAGAACGTTTAAATTTTATTCTTTGCTCTCGTTATGAATGTCTGCTGCCGTCGCACCAACCCTTCCCTACTCAGTAAAGTTGTGTTTTATTCTGTTCTAAACCTTAGGGCAGCTGGTTTTAGGATTTTTGTTCTTTAAATATATTTTTCATGGACAATAATCAGAACAAACGAGCTCCTAGGTCCTGTAGTCCATGTATCTCCACTACAGTTATAGCTTCTGTCGTGGTTGCTAGGTGACATACGCCGAGGTATGAAGGCTAGACTTGCGGGCTTAGTGGTCGAGGAAGGACCCGACGTCTCCTCACAAGGATGCTGTATCTGAATGTGGACGCAACTCAAATCTTCCTCCGCCGCCATGTTTGTTTACTCCAAGGTTACGTTTGATCCCAAAAGCTTTTGAGAGACTTCCCGTCTGACCAGGGAATGTGTGTAGTTTTGTCGTGTGGCCGTACTCCACACACTGATTTTTTGGCGTCTTTTGGCCGGGCCTAAGTTGGGACCTCTGACTGATTGGTGATGAGGTCGTCTCTAAATGTTCTACACAAACGCTGTTAAATTAAAACAGTAGTGAGACAAATATTTACTAAACCAGGCGTCTGGAACTCGTCTGTGTTTCGTTTCTGAGAGAAATGTGAGACCGCTTTGGGAGGAGGATGATATTTAGTCAGAGACAGTCGGATGATTTCACTTTGATCAGGATTAAACCTTCCTGATCTAATCAGGCAGAAACGTGTCGCTGATCATTTCCAGATTTTCTCACTTTAGTCTCAAACCGGTCTAATGTGAAGGTGTGCAGCAGCATAACTAAAGGGATGGACCAGGCTGTTGAGCATCTGTTAGAAAAATAAGACAAGGTGAGACAACATTCTGTTTGGCTCTGCAGAGGAAGAGATCCACTCACAGCAAGCTGCTCATGACTCTCTCTCCGATCTTTTGGAGAACTCGCCTTTTATTGCAAACACAGAATCATTACACAAGTGTAGAAGGCCTGGTCCCTTCCAGCAAATATTCAACATAATACAGAGTGTCTCCACACCGATCAGATAACTCATAGCTTCCAGCTACAGCTGGTTCCTTATCTAAACAAAACACATTCCAGGGCCAGCTACAGCTTAAAAGCAAAACAACTCAACCTTGTTTGGCAGGTATCCGCCTTAACCAGCTGGACCTTTAGCAGCCTAGTTGGAAATTTCCCAACATATAGCATGAGGACAAACTGGTTTCACACTCATTTATTATTTATTTATTTATTTATTTATTTATTCTTTATTTAACCAGGCAGGTCCCATTGAGATTAAAAACCTCATTTTCAAGGGAGTCCTGGCCAAGAGGCAGCAAAAGTTACAGTTACAAAATGTTTCAGTTACACAGACATGTTATGTACAGAATTACAGAAGGCAGTTACAACACAGGGAATCTGTCTCAAAGGCTCTCAGTCTGGTTTTAAATGTATTCAAGGAGATGAGCTTAGTTAGTTTCCAGTTTTCCTGCAGCCTGTTCCATGCAGAAGGAGCAGAGTGAACAAAAGCCCTTTTGCCCAGTTCAGTGCGAGCAAACGGAACACAGAGTAACAACTGATCGTTTGCACACATGTTTGTGATAATAAAAGTAACTTAATACATAGAATAAACCAAAGAGGATCAAATAAGAATAAATCTGACAGCATCATCAGGACCTGAAGTCTGAACCCAGACTCAGGTCCAGAACAATGACTGTATAAAAAAGATGGACAAACCCCACCCACAGCTTTCTGTGGGGCTTTTTTGAATGGGCGGTTCCCATCACCGCCATCTTGGCCGTGTCACACGTCTCGTCACGTCCAGACAATCCAAAATTGGGAAAATAGGTGGAGCTGAGAGTGGGGCTGTGAGGGTGGAAGCGAATGTGACACCTATAAACTCTGAACCAATGTAGCTATGAGCTAACCAGAAGCTACATGGAGCTTTGAGCCAATGGGGGTAGCTACGAACTACCTGAGCTAACCCAGAGCTAACAGAGGTTTTCTGGCGATTTTAGCCAGAAAAACGAGGTTGAGTGACTCAAAAGTGAAGCATGCATCAACTGCGGTGTTTCTGTGGTCTCCTCAGAGAGCTCCACAGGCGACCAGCATGACTACAGCCTCGCATGGGAGCCGGGAGCAGTCGGTCACTTGCATCTAGCAGCTGTTCCCCACAGTTGACCGGCAGTGGACCAGCGGAGCCCGGAAACCTCCGCTAGCCTCAGTCAGCTTACCTAGCTCAAGTTTCGTTACCCAGCCAGCCTCACCAACCCACCTTTGACCAAGCAGTGTTATGTTAAACACACAGCATTTCCCCCATTCAACCAGCAAAATAAACTACAGCTTGCCCTCTTTGTCCAACAATTCCATGATAAACATCCAAACACGAACACACAGAGGACACAACTAAAGTTCATAAACTCAAAATGGCCGAACATCTACTAACGTGAGGCTGAGGCCTTCCCCGGAGCTAGCCGCTTATGCTACCTCATGTTAGCTGTCAATCAAATCTAATTATTCATAATTTCAAGCTTTAATTACACCTAAATGGAAGAGTTACAAAAACATTCACCCCCCAGAGTTGTCAGGACTGTAAACTACACCTATTAAACCTAGAATGGTTTTTGAACCAGGCTGTAAACATGTTTATTTCTGCTGTGAAGCGTTTTTAACATGGGAGTCAATGAGGATTTGCTCTCTTCTGGTGCCAGCCCCTAGTGGATGAGGGGGGAACTGCAACTTTTGTCACTTCCTGGTTGGCTTCAGGTCTGAGTCCCTGGGGTTCCCCCTTGGTCCAGATAGAAACCTGCAGCCTGAGTTCAGCATCCACATCTCAGAGTAGTCATTAGCCCCTTTCGGACTGTAGGAACCTTTTGTAGTTCCTATAACCTTTTTAGGAACCAGCCCGTTTTTGCTCGCGTTCGGACAGATAGGAACTAGGAACTTTCCCCCGCAGTTCCTAGAACCATTTTAGCTCCTACTCAGAGGCAGGGACTTTTCGTGGTTCCCGAGGAACTAACATGACGTCAGTGAACCCATAAGCTCCGCCCCTTGCTATATTTCCGCATCTTTTCTGTTCCGATCGATGTTCCGATTCACGTTTGTTTATTTAGAGACAGACCTGGACTGCATCCTGGATATTCCTGCCGCCGCCAGCACACCTCGCCAAAAACGAACAGGTAAAGAAAACAGTCTTAATGCATTTACAAATGTTTCACCGCTTTTCTTGATGTAACGGAAGTTTGCAAAAGGACATTTTCCATTTCGGGATTAAATCTCAGAGCGATAGCCGCCGATAGCGAGCATATGTTTGTTCTTTGCACGTGAACCACGTGCGCGAACACAAACAACGCAAACACGCACGCACGCAATTACGTTTCTTTAATATATTTTATGTGCATTCGCTTTATGGTATAAACAGTACAGAGTTTTTATTATCTATTACGTTTTTATGGTGGGCTTATTTGATTATTATGTGTGGTTTATAACTCATCACAGAGCCAATAAGTTAGTTTGGGACACTGCATGTTACTGATGGAGGGTTTTTTATGACTTCTGTTTTATTCTGAAATGTTTATCCATCCAGCAGCTACACCAGAGCCAGTGGTATCAACTTCTTTCAGCCAGCACCCTCTGCCACCCTACACCAGCTAAAGAACAGTCCTATATGCAATCTCTGTGGTCAACAAAATGGTTTAATTCTAAATTATTTATTCCATCAGCATCTGCACAGCACCTACAGCCTACTACCTGCCAGCACCTACCAGCACCCACTGCCACCCCAGACCTGGTACAAACATCTAATTCCACAGAATTAGTATTTAGTGTATTATATGTAACCTGTGTGTTAATTCTATCTCCACCCTCATGTTTGTTTCCAGGAAGGAGGAAAAGTGCTGACACACTTCTGGCTGCTGTGCAGGAGATGCTCGGGTCAGCGGCTGAGCAGGTGAGGCAGAGAGATGAACGGTTTAATACCATGATGCAGATCTTCTGTGAGCAGAAAGAGAAGAAGTCTAAAGAACACTCGGCTCTGCAGGAGGAGCTGGCAGAAGACAACCACCAGCAGAAGCTTTTTATGGAGGACCTCGTCTGCAGTGAACACGTTGGCAGATAAAAAGAAGTGAACTAGTGACTACATATATGTAAATAGCACATCTGGACATGTGAATAGTTACCGTAAACCCTCTAATCCAGGCCCGGGCCTTTGTTTACTCAAGCACATCCTGGTTCAGGCCTTTATTGGAAGGAGGCCAGAATTAGAGGCAGGCCTATATTTCAATTTGAACAAAATAAACTACCAGTAGAATGAATAAGATTCTGTGTCTATTTGAGCGGTGACTGAAGTCTCACGTGCAAATCAAACGTGATGATTGGTGGGTTTCACTCACGTGACCCTGCCCTGGCACTGAACTCAAATAGTGGACAGGAAGTGTTTTGCTCTACTATAAAACACAGCGTGACGGATGAAAGTGAGTGTTGTAAACGAGCTGGCACAGACACGATATCTTCCTTTAGGTTTTGACTCATTTCATTTTAAAAGTTGGACTTTTAATACACGCTGGAGGATTTACCCAACGCTGAAGCGATCGACACAACAAACTATCTTGTGTGGAAAATCTCATATTACACTGCAAACCAAAAGCCTTTCATGAGTCTGAAAGCCTATTTTATTTCAGGTTGGTTAACAGTTTAGAGATCCGGAGAAGCTTTAAATGACCGTTGTCTTGTTTATGCTCGTGAGATGTTTAGTTACGTAATTAACTCGTAATGATAGCTAATGCTAACGGTGAGTACGTGCTAGGATCTACTTATAACTAACGTTTTAAGCCTTTTTAATCCACAGTTCTGGTACATTTGTTTGATTTTATTAAGGTATTAATGCCACGTTACAACACTGAGCTAACTGCTAAAAACATTAGCACTCTAAAAGCTATTTGTGGTGAGGACACATGAAAACAGTATCAAACTGTTTACCTGCTGTTTATGTAGCTGCGTTTCTAAATAACTGTTCAATAAAACGCCATAAAAACCTTTAGTAAGCCCTTACCTGTGATGAAGTGATCACTGCTAACTAGCATTTTCCTTCTGTTTCTGCTCATCCTGCAGCCGGAGATTATGATCCACTAGTCCGCTGTTACCGTAAAACTCTGTATGCGTGCGCCTCGAAAAATCGAGTGAGGGCTCACTTGACCGTCGATCTCCGAAAAACACACTCACACACACACACACACACACACACACGCTGTTTCTAATAGTAGACCCGGCCACTATTAGAGACCGGCCTTTATTTACCCCCGCTGACAGCGAGACCGGCTAATATAGGAGACCCGGCCGGTAATGGAATACAGGCCAATATTAGAGGATTTACGGTAGTCACTATCTTACCTGCTGTAGGTAGCTTCCTGAACCTTTACGCCTTGCACAACCGAACACCACAGTTATTTAAAAAGGATTCATGTGGTTGTTTATGAGTGTAAAACATCATCATCAGCTAAAAGCAGCACCTGTGGTGCATTCAGAGGCACTAAATTTAGGACATTGGTCCCATTTCACAGCAGCAACTTACTTAGATCTTGTCTGCACTCTAACTAGTAGTTAGCTCATCAGTCCTGAAGCTAGCGAGTCAGATAGTATTTATTTATAATCTTTACTCAGAAACACATTTCAGAATAACCCAAAACTTCCTTTATGTGTAAACAAATATAGATTTCTCCTCATTCCTTCTACAGCTTCTTTATTTGATTGTTTAGTTGCAACTTTAGCTTCAGTTACTCAGCTTTATAACAGATTACAGCAGGAAGTGCATCACAGTTAACTAAGGTCAGACATTCATATATTTTGGGCCACTTAAAGCACACACCTGAAAAAACCACCCTACTTTCTACATTTTAACCCTCACATGTTGCACATTTTTGAAAGTCTCATCCTTTTTCTAAACCATCAGTCACAGTTAACACCTTCAGTGAGTGCTCAGTAACATTAGAAGCTTGCTGCAGATTTCCTAGTGACTCAAATATTCACACAAAGCTTAGAGTCAGGTAATGGGATATTTATTTAGCATATAAAATCACTCTGAACAAAGTGTGACAACTTCCAAAGGAACATTTTATCTTTAATAGTGTGAATTCATGTCCACACGTATGATCTCTGTCAAACCTCCAAAATGTGATTTATTATGAAAAGTGTTTAGTGATCAGTTGGAAGGCACAAGGTAACATCAGATCTGCAGCAGGTGGTTGTACTGGAAGATCTGGCTGCAGATACTGGTCGTTTTCACTCCTCTTTTATCCTCACCGTGGCTCTCACAGAGGTTATGAACACGCAACATTTCATAAGGCAACAGCAGCTCTTTTCAAGCTACAGCACAGAGATGAGTAGTGTCCAGTCTCTCCAGGGCAGGCTTCAGGTGGCGACAGACGTAGACATACGGTAATTCTCCATCAGTCATCAGTAAAACTTGGAACAACATTTTCCCACCAGTCATCAGCTTTCATCTGGACCCAGACGGACGGTGAAGAGTTGAGCAACAAGTCACAACATCTAAACGCAAACAGAACACGAGTTAAAATATAATCTGAAATATTCAGTTTATATAACCTGCTCAACAAAAATAGCATACCGTATGATATTTGTACAATCAGCGCGTGTTTAATAGGTTAAACTTACATGTCTCGTTCATCTGCGGCGCAGCTTTCCTGTCTTCCTCCATGAAAACGGAGTATCGCTTGCCGCTGGATTCTTCATCTCCCGACTCTCTCCGTGCTCTAGCAGCCTCGACGTGATATTTGTGATTTGATCTCTCATCTTAAGTATTCCTGTCAAGCTGTCTGAAACAGAGTTGCCTCCTCGCTCTCCATTAGCGTCACAGCGTTGTTTATTTACTCATTGGTTTCCGGCTCGTGACTGTGATGAGTAGATCACGTGACTTAACACGTGACTGTCGCAGGCGGTTTCGTCACACCCGCCTCTACCAAAGGTCCCGACTCCTGATCTGAAAAGGTTCCCCTGGGAGGGCTAGTTCTAGGAACTAAAATCTAAGAGGATGGTTCTAGGAACTCAGTTCCTAGAACTACTCTGTCCTATTTATTTAAATCTCGTGTGTTCCAGATGTTGACGTACAGAAGGAAGCTCCGTCTGGTTCTGAGCCGTTCCCGTCCGTCGGTGAGAGCGTGCTCATGGATGGACCTCAGCCTCCTGCTGTTAAACCGTCAGTCACACACATAATAAACTCACAGTGGTGGGCGTGAGGATGACCCAGACATTTGGCTTCTCTAACATCAGGGGGCGACGCCCTTCTCTCCTCCAGTTCTTCTCATCAAACAGAGAGAAGAGGGGGGGTCATGTGGAAGAGGAAGAGATGGATGGAGCGTAATGATGATCCAAATAACAAAGATGGAGGATGACGATGGAGGGTGGTGGAGGAGAAACACAGAAGGATGGGAAGAGAGGAGCAGCTGAGGCAGGAAGGAGGTCTGGAGAGAGAAAAGGAGGAACAGAAGAAGAAAGGAAAGGTAAGTGTCCTGTCGTCCTGCATCTCGTCTCAGATCCTCAAATCTGCCTCAAAAACAATTAGTGAGGATCTAATCTATAATAAAACAATCTAAGGCTGTTCCTCTCTAACATAAACACGCACCTGTGCAGGTAGGAACCAGAACCAGCTGTTGTTATTTATTTTTATTTGTTCTTATATCCTGTATTTTTACTGTGAGGACGTTTAGACACCTTCTGTACTTTTTAACGGGCTTCATGATAAACTGATGTTAGTTTCTAGACTCACTCTGACTCCCGCTGTGAAAGGAACCTTTTTTTTGTTTTGTGTTTTTTTATTTGGGGATTTTTTGAGTTGGAGATGAAATTCAGCTTCCAGGATTCTGCAGCCGCACGTTCATTTTGAGAGTCCTGCTTTCTGTACTTTGGAATTTGATTATGGTGGCTTGTGGCTGGAAGCAGCCACTAAACAGGGAATCAATGCTGAGATGATGCAGATGCTGAGTTAGTGAAGCTGAAAACTGGAGGAGCCACGGCGTCACCGTGACCTCAGACTGCTGCTGGAGTCGGACCACAAACGGAACGTTAAATCCAGGATGACACGCTGATGTTCTGACCCACACACACACACATACACACACACGCACACACACGTATACACACACACACACGTATACACACACACGCACACGTATACACACACACACACACGTATACACACACAAACACACACGCACACACATGTATACACACACACGTATACACACACGCACACACACACACGTATACACACACAAACACACACGCACACACACACACACACAGCTTCAGGTGACAAAGATTAATAGCTTCACTGACTGACAGAGTAACTTCCACTTCCTGTGTGTCACTGTCAGCCCCTGGCTGCATGTGTGTGTGTGTGTGTGTGTGTGTGTGTGTGTGTGTGTGTGTGTGTGTGTGTGTGTGTGTGTGTGTGTGTGTGGAGGTGAGTGAAGCCATTATTAGAAGTATAATTGCAGAGACATTTAAAGTGTTTCTCCTCAAGGACTCTGCTGCCAGCATCCAATAAAGTTTTCATACCGCGGGAGAGCTGCTGGGGGGGGGGACACAAAGAGGACAGGAGAAGCAAACAGAATCATCAAGCAGCTGCAGGTATCTAGAACCCACATCGTTCCTGACTGTCCTCTGCCCTACTCGCTGCACCCATAGGTGGCGCTGTGGTTCAGGTTTCATTTATCAATCAGCCCATAATTTATGTGGGCCAGGAAAAAAATGCTTTAAAGACATTTAGTTTCTCATCATCTCCTCAGCAACGTTCCGGTTCTAAAGTGTCCTCAAACAGCTGGATTCCTCCTTTCATGTGAAACTTTATCACAGCTGAGTTCCAGTCGTCATTTACATTCTGCTCAATTTCAGCGTTTTTATTAGCTAATAAAGACGAAGAAGCCCTGAGCTGATGATGTTAGTCAGGGTTTTCTGTCTTATTACAGAAACAATCGGATTTTAAAATGATTCCGTCCAGGTTTCTGGAATTCTGCACCAATAAAATTAAGCGTAGAAAAAGCGTTTTGATCACAGCTCACTGAGCTGAAATGGTCCAGAAGTTCAGAGAAACTTGATTATACCAAAAAGGTCATAAAGCATTGTCTCCACAATAATCAATCCACAACAGGGTTGTTTACACGGATTTCTGTAGTTGTTTACATGGAATTCTGTGGTTGTTTACATGGAATTCTGTAGTTGTTTACAAGGAATTCTGTTGTTTACATGGAATTCTGTGGTTGTTTACATGGAATTCTGTGGTTGTTTACACGGAATTCTGTGGTTGTTTACACGGAATTCTGTGGTTGTTTACATGTAATTCTGTGGTTGTTTACACGGAATTCTGTGGTTGTTTACAAGTAATTCTGTAGTTGTCTACATGGAATTCTGTGGTTGTTTACAAGGAATTCTGTGGTTGTTTACATGGAATTCTGTGGTTGTTTACATGGAATTCTGTAGTTGTTTACATGGATTTCTGTAGTTGTTTACATGGATTTCTGTGGTTGTTTACATGGAATTCTGTGGTTGTTTGCATGGAATTCTGTGGTTGTTTACACGGAATTCTGTGGTTGTTTACATGGAATTCTGTGGTTGTTTACATGGAATTCTGTAGTTGTTTACACGGATTTCTGTAGTTGTTTACATGGATTTCTGTGGTTGTTTACATGGAATTCTGTGGTTGTTTACACGGAATTCTGTGGTTGTTTACATGTAATTCTGTGGTTGTTTACATGGATTTCTGTGGTTGTTTACATGGAATTCTGTGGTTGTTTACATGGAATTCTGTAGTTGTTTACATGGAATTCTGTGGTCGTTTACATGGAATTCTGTGGTTGTTTACATGGAATTCTGTGGTTGTTTACAAGGAATTCTGTGGTTGTTTACATGGAATTCTGTGGTTGTTTACACGGAATTCTGTGGTTGTTTACACGGAATTCTGTGGTTGTTTACATGGAATTCTGTGGTTGTTTTCACGGAATTCTGTGGTTGTTTACATGTAATTCTGTGGTTGTTTATATGGAATTATGTTATTTACATGGAATTCCTAAATATCCCGGGATTATTGGGATGGGATTTATTTTTATTGTTCTCGTGGTTTCTCCACAGAACGCCTGCCATCATCCGAGTGTGGACCTGATATCTGATGTGAAATCCATGGAGGGTTTTAAAGCTCAGCAGGTCGTTGTTTCATGTTTTGGTCAACTTCTCTGCAGCTGGAGGCTCCCGTGAAGAGGACTGAATCTTGTTTTTACGGTAACAGTTTTACCAAAGAAACGAGTTTAATCGTGTTTATTTTATTCTAACACATCAGGTCAGTGACGGAGAGGAAACGTGACAGACGGAGAGGATGAGATGAAATTACTGGAGCGGTGAATCTCTGAGGATAAAAGCTTATTATTAAAAACAGATGAGAAGATTGAGGACGAGTCGTCTCCACCTGCCTCCACCTCTGGGAGTCACGTGTCACACTGAGATACCTGAGACCAAACAGCTGAGAGCAGCTGGATGTCTGAGGTCTCACGCATGACCCTAATGTTTTTGCCTTCCTGTGTTTATTTGTTAGTGAAGATAGATTTTAATCATCACTGGACCACAGCTGATCAGCTTTAGCAATGAGAAACGTGCTGCTGGTGGCGGAGAGTCGTTTGTGTTGCGTCTGAGCGATACCTGGTTACGTGAGCTCTGGCGATACTTCATGAGGTCGTGCTTCAGGTGTGATACCTGGAATGTATGGAATCAGAGCAGTGCTACGAAATAAAATAAACATTAAAAATGAGAATATATGAAGACAGAGAATAACACTTATGTCACTGAGTGAGAGTAAAGTATTAGGTCATAATTAAAAAAAATAAATAACAATCATCATCAGCCTCATGTTAATAGATGTTCGGCCATTTTGACTCTGAACTTTCCTCTGTGTGGTCGTGTTTGGATGTTAATCATGGAATCATTTGGACGAAGAGGGCAAGCTGTGGTATTGATGCACTAAGAGATCATCCAAGAAGTCTCTGCTTCATTTAGTTCATTCAGTAAGTAAAATTATATTTCTGTACTTTATTTCGCTGGTTGAATAGGGGAAATGCTGTGTGTTTAACGTAACACTGCTTGGTCAAAGATGGGTTGAATTATAACATGTTGGTGGGGCTGAAGCGGAGACTCTGTACCGTCTCCCTGGGTCACGGGGCCGCCACCGCGGTCAGGGCCCCGCGGATCTCCAACAACTTCAGAGAAGCAAAGCGTGGGTTTGTGTGGCCCGAGTGCGCAGCTCCGATCTGAGGCTGTGCTTATCGCCTGTGGAGCTCTCTGAGGGAGGCCACAGAAACTCCGCAGCTCAGTGAGTTGATGCTGCTTCACAATAAAGTCGCTCAACTGCGTTTTTCTGGCTCAAAGCGCCCACAAACCTACGTTAGCTTCAGTTAGCTTGTAGCTGGGAGCAATGGTGGATGGAGATCCTCAAACCTCCAATCTCAGCTTTACCTCGTTGTCCATTTTTGTATTGTCTGAGAGTATCAAGACGTGTGACATGGCCAAGATGGCGGTGATCGGAACCGCCCACTTGGCTTCAAGTTTTTTTTTCTCAAACTTTATTGTGTTGTAACAAAATTACAAAACATACAAAGAAACCAAAGATAAATACAATAACAAAAAGAAAAGCATACAAAGAGGTTTAACAAAACACCAGTCGAAGCTTCAGAAACTGTTGTGGAAAAAAATGGTGTTTCTGTCTATTTCTGTTCTCTGATGTATTTTGGTCAAAGGATCTGATGGTTTTCTGCAGCTCCTCTCTGGTCCCGAATGATGCTGGACCCGGCCTTCTTCTTTCCTCCGAGCTGCTGCAGCATTTGACTTCTCGTTCTTTTTCCACTCTCCCAGTTCGTTAAAATCTTCTGACCGAACAAAGAACCGAGCCATAGACCGCCTTTAGTTGCAATCACTCAACTCTTTATTTCACTTTACTCTTCATTTCTCTTTATTATAACCCGTGTACATTTTCGGGGAGATTTTCTGACCATCCCCCAGCGTCTGATGGTAAAATCTGACTTGCATCTGCAAGTTACACAGCTTTTGTCTCCTCTGAGCCCCTCCCTCTTGGAGCTCCAGTAAGTAAATCTTAATTCTAGCAACCTTATCTGGTGCCAGGTTCGGCCCGGCTCCAAAACTGGGCCTTGAAGTCTGTCTCCTGCTGTCTTATCTCTCTCCCTTCTCACAGTTTTATAACCCTGAAGAACAGACCTTCACAGAGAAGAATCACCTCGCTTTTTAGCTGTAACTTAAAGGTCTCTGTGTAAACATGCACAAATCATGGTTAAATGAGGATCATAATGAGTACATGAATCATATGTGTATCAATAAAACCTGGAAAGAAAAGTGATTAACATATTTGATTCACTGGATTCTAAGTTCTAAAATTAAAGGCACAACAGGTAAAAAATATAATTCCCGACAAAACCTATGGGTGACGTCACAGAGGGGTTGTCCATCTATTTTACAGTCAGTCATTTTGTTCCATGTATTTTAGGTACATTTAAAATCCCATTAGCCATCACACACACTGGTGTGTGTTGAAATTTGTTCTCCACATTTGACCCATCCCTTGGGGGAGCGGTGAGTTTTTGGTATGACCCACAACCTACCAGTCTCAGGACAGACACTCATACCACTAGGCCACTGAGCTGTTAAAGTAAAGGTAATTATCAATTTTAATCTGTAGTTCAGATCATTTTTCTTAAGTAAAATTAACTTAAAAACATTGATTAATCACAAACTGATTTGTCTAATTACACTTCAGACTGACGTAAGAGACGGAAACCAGGATTCTGATGTTTAAAAGGATTTTTCTTTGTTTTTTTAGCGTTTGATCTGTTTTGATTCTTTGACAGTCGGATCGAACGTGATGGCAGCTCAGTGTGTGTGTGTGTGTGTGTGCATGTGTGTGAGTGAGTGTGTGTGCATGTGTGTGAGTGAGTGTGTGTGCATGTGTGTGTGTGTGCGTGTGTGTGTGTGATCTGTAATTGGTAACGCTTCATTTTCATGTTTCAGAGCAGAAAATCAGAGCAGCAATCTGTCTGCGCTCAAAGCATCTAGACGCCTGTTTTCTCTTCAGTGTTAGAAGGAAGATTGCAGCTAATAGATCAAACCCAATGAATCAGCATGAGACACACACACACGCACAAGTCGACTGACTAATTAAGGAAAAGATGAAGTGGAAGGAAAGCAGACAGGCAGGAATGCCGATGGGATGAAGAAGACTTTAGACTTCATAAAGAAAAAAGAGCAAATTGACCTCCTGAATGCGGGAAGTGTTTCATTACACATCCCCCGGGACTTGTGGGTAATAAGGTTAAAGCTGGGGGCAGTTAGTGCAGGATTAAAGACACACAGAGAGGGCAGAAGAAAGAGAGACTGAGTCCTCACAGCTAAGCAGCTGTAATACGTGAAGCCGCCTCTCTGAGGGCTCTGCAGGTTGAATTCATCTGGTGGACATGTTTCTGCATGACTCATCTACATGAAGGTGGATTGTTTACCTGTTGGCTTTTAGAGACTGATTCTGTAGCTGCAGCCTCCTTCGTCTGATCATCAGCCTCAAAGATCCTCAACAAACACGCATCAGTCAGCGCTTAGAGCAGCCGATGAGAACTCTTTATTAATAATAACAACACATTATAGTGATGAAGCCCTTCTCTAGACACTCAGATGCTCAAAAATGGGTTTTTGTCACAATAAGCACATCAAGCAGGTTTTTTATTTTCTCTTTGTTTAGTTGTGGTGCAGAAACGGCTCCAGGTTTAGTTGTGGTGCAGAAACGGCTCCAGGTTTAGTTGTGGTGCAGAAACGGCTCCAGGTTTAGTTGTGGTGCAGAAACGGCTCCAGGTTTAGTTCTGGTGCAGAAACGGCTCCAGGTTTAGTTCTGGTGCAGAAATGGCTCCAGGTTTAGTTCTGGTGCAGAAACGGCTCCAGGTTTAGTTCTGGTGCAGAAACGGCTCCAGGTTTAGTTCTGGTGCAGAAACGGCTCCAGGTTTAGTTCTGGTGCAGAAACGGCTCCAGGTTTAGTTCTGGTGCAGAAACGGCTCCAGGTTTAGTTCTGGTGCAGAAACGGCTCCAGGTTTAGTTCTGGTG
>SSNS01000063.1:1688293-1702359 GCA_006937985.1 Aphyosemion australe
CAGTGGCGGCTCGTCCATAGGGGGCGCTAGGGCGCCGCCCCACCACTCACAGGAAGGAGAAGAAGAAGATAGGAATCACAAAATATATTTAAAAAAACATAAAAAGTAAACTAAACGATCTATACACACCATATGGACTAAGTGCTGTGTGTAATCTGTGTTTAATAATGTTCTTTTTACTTTTAACACGGCCGAATCGTCGACGTACTTGTCACGTGTCCTCTCGCGGGCGCAGCAATCTTTACCATTGACTTAATATGGGCTAACTGGCGCATGTGCAGTGGGTCCCCAAACCGTCCACAACGAGAAAGAATAGGAGAGCGGTTGGTCGCATCTTTTAGCGATCGTCGCCGCCTCACCGGGTGAATTCTGCTCAGACCAGGGGGAGGAGATCGCTGATTGGTCAGGTTGTTCACCCCGCCCTGAGGGGAAAACTTTCCACAGGCTAGCGCGTCGTGCTAGTTCAGTTTGTTGTTGTAGCTGCTGCCGCGCACACCTCGACTATGGAGAAAACAAATACAGTTGCGTCTTTGAAAAGCGATCCGTTTAGTAGGAGGACACAACAGGAAAAACTTGGCCTTAAAGAGCTTGGACCCGACCAGCCGGACATTAAAATAAAGCAACAAACGCAGGACAGAGGGAGAAGTTACACAAGGATATTTTCCCAGCAAAACAATGCCAGCAAACAGTCTGATCAGCTCAGGATGTAGAACTTCACGAACCGAGTGGATTGTTTTTACTACACCACACGAATTATGGCCATAACCTGCAGGTAAGCCTCATTTTAGCTTTTGGCTTCAGGAAATTAGCATGCTGCCTCGTTAGCGGCTAGCACCGCTCCATACGGTTTGAACTAAGAGTGGTACTTCTATTCTTCTTGCTTTAATATAAACGCCTGCTTCTGTGAATATCTTGCGTTGTGTCACTGTGTGTTTTTCTGGATACGTGTAGCGTCTATTTTACGGCCTCACGTTTTTTTACAGCTTATTGGGTGTTGGTAGAAAGTGGATTCTATTGATTAGATTAGCCTACTCCCCTTAAGCGTGTGTGCAGTTTGTGTAATATATGGGTGAATGGATGAATATTAAGAACGTTTTTGTCAAAAAGATGACTTTTTGAATAACTTTGTTGCCGGAAGCGCTACTGTGACCGTCAGTTGTGTGACGCTGATGCATAAGAATCAATGGTAATTTGGCGTCCCCTAGTGGTGATATGTGGTTAGCGCCCCACCCAAAAAAAAACTCACCGGCCGCCACTGGTCAACTGTAGAATACCCTACTAAAATATCACTTTTATGGGCACACAGGTAATGTTTCTACCCAGAGTTTGAAAACTAGGATTCAGTTTTATTGTCTCTGGAAAGCAGTGTAGTTGTTGTCTTTGTTGTTTGCAGCTCATTTATTTCTTTTCTCGTTTGTTACGTGTATTTTCAGTGCACGTTCTGTAAAATTGATGATGTTTTCTTAATTTTGCTGTGTAGCTGCATGTGCTTTTTTTAGCTGCAGGGCTCCAAACTCTCTGAGGCAAGGCAGCAAGGCCATAAAACCTCAGCCCCTTCATTGAATAGTTTGGGTAAACTCACACTGAATGCACCATTAGCGCTGCACAGAGACTTCTGTACTGGTAATGATTATTTATTCTCTCCTGAGGTCTCCATCAGCCGCACCGTTTGTGAGTCAGAACACAAAAAGGTTTGTGAATTTACACACTTCTCATCCTCCACTCACCAGGCATGGGTTTGGGCTCTTTCTACAGAAATGGTTTCATCAGGGGCTTCTAGTGGTCACCTTTAGCGTGTGTGTGTGTGTGGGGGGGGGGGGGGGGGGTGACTGGGTGTGTGTCCAGCACCAGTCCCACACTCTGCATTACCATTCATCTCAATTTAGCTGTGTTGAAAGTGTGTCTCTCTCTCTCTCTCTGTGTGTGTGTATGTGTGTGTGTGTGTGTGTGTGTGTGTGTGTGTGTGTGTGTGTGTGTGTGTGTGTGTGTGTGTGCGTGCCACCGTCAGATGTATAAATCATTGGTGGAGATTACGGCTGTTTTATTATTCATGATGCGGTCCTTTTATTGCCTGCGATATTTATCTCTTCGATATCTCCCATGACCTGCAAGAGTAAGAGGGATGATGGAGGGAGGAGGAGGAGGAGGAGAGATGGGGAGAAAGAGGGAGGAATGAAGAATTCGGCATGATTGGAGGAGGTGGGAGGCAATAGCTGAGCGGTACATAAATAAATTTGTTAAGTGGGCGGGTGTGTGCTGTAAGTGTTATCTTCGATTCTCCCACCATGAGGCCCACCATCAGCAGTCCTACGTCGCACTTTCTCCTCTGTTTGTCTTTTCCTCACATATTGTTCTCGTCTCCGCTCCATCTGCACATCTCTGGAGACGCTAAACTGCCTAACATCTGATTTGATGAATTAACGCAGACATATTCAGCTTCGCTTCTCCAAGCTCCTCAAACCAGCCGACAGCAGCAGACGTTCACCTAAAACATGAAATATTGATAAAAAACCAAGTGTTTGCATTTCCTACCTCTGCTTTCCTTTCTATTGATTTTGCATCCAGACTCATCTGCTGGTGCCAGTTCATCCCAGAGAAGAGTTACAGATTCAACCAGGAAGAGAATTCAGATAAAAACTAGGAAACAGCAGGAATAGGTTTTATATCTGTCACCCACAATAACGAATGTAAAACTTCTCATTAATGCAATTATCTAATCAGCCAATCGGAGGGAAGCATTTACTTACCTAGACCAAGGGTGTCCAACCTGCGGCTCTGGAGCTACAAGAGTCATAGTAGTTAAATAGAATCTCATTATTATGGAATAGCTAAGTCATAATTATGAGATCTTTTTTTATCAGAGTGGCGGGAATGGGCTTCCGTACTTACTAACACCTGATTTAAGAAACTGACTCGTTTTTAAAGAAAGAAATAATAAAACTGCTGCTGGAATAATTACACAGAATTTCCACAACAGAACAAGAAAAAAATATTTCATTAATGTTTTTTTACATCATTTTTCACAAATATCAACATCCCATAGGGGGAAAAATCCATACTATTTCTGCAAAAGTTTTATTTTTGAACCTGATAATAGAAACAAACGGTGTTGCTTTATATTTGCAGAAGAGGGAAAATATGATTTCTGACTTTTTTCTCAGAATTTTGAGAAAACAGCATTTATTTTTCAGTGGTCCTTCTTCCGTAGATGTTTCTCAAAAATTATAAATGTTGTTTTTTCCAGAGGTCCTGCAGCTGAACTCGTTTAACTCCTGAGAGGGAAACGGCTGTTTTGGTCGTGAAGGTTTCAGACTCCTGGTGCAGATGAAGTTCAACCTGAGGGGCAGGTTGGTCTGATCTACTGGGATTTGCACCCACAACCATCTCTAGGGTTTGCACAGGTTGGTTTAAAATTAATAAATAAATAAATAACCATCAGTGTCCCGTTCTGGTCTCCTCACTCACCTGGTTTATTTTAGTCCAAGCAGCTCGTGTCTCTGAAGGATGAAGTACACCTGTGAACGGTGGATTTCCTGCCAGTTTTCAGCCTTTTCAGACGTGCAGCGAACCTCTCACAGATGTTTCGATTAATCACACTTAGTGAAAGAACCCGACGAGTATTTTCCTCACCTGTTATCAGACAGAAATAATTCAACCCTCTTCCCACTAGTTGGAGACACTCACGGGTTTGAAACATGAATTCTGCTCTGTACAGAACAACCTGAAGGAGAACATCTGACCTTTGACCTTAAACAGGTCATTCTTACTGGAAAACCCTCCAATGTGGATCATCCAGATCCAATTGGTGCCTCCTGTCGCTGTTCCAACACTGAACAAATCTAATTCCTATCAAAACTAAAAGGTTCGGGACGAGCAGCATCCGTCTGATCCGTGACAGACGGGAACCAAACCACAGCCACGTGTGGTGGCGATGGGCGGTGAAGCTGCTGAGTTTTTATTCATCAGCAGGCCTCTCAGCTCTCTTTAATCTCCCTCTCCTGGGTGGTATTTGCTTTTTCATTCATATTGAAGCGCAACCACATTTGAGTAATTAAAGATCTCAGCCCTAATTCTGCCTCGCTTGCTTCTTCCTCTGGAAATTCACTGCAAAATTCAGCTGCTGTGGATTCAGCTGGGCTTTCTACTCCATCTGAAAATCAAATAAATAAATAAAAATGATGTCCAGGATCCTGCAGCCTGTCTGCCTCCTTTTTCCTGTCTCCCTCACACGCATGAAGTCATGTGGAACTAAAGAGGAGCATGTGTCGCAGGTCAGCCTCCCTTTTACCTCACAGGTGGTCGTCAAAGCTGTTCACACACACACACACACACACACACACACACACACACACACAACAATCTACCTGCAGAGCAGAGCCCCCTGCTGGACCTCTGTTAAAATGATGTTTATTAGAAGTTTCCTGAGACATGCAGAGTTTATTTTAAGGTTTAACATGCTTGAATGCTTTTTTAGTAACATAAATAATTAATACAGTGTGTATGTGACACCCCCCCTCCCACACACACACACACACACCCTGCAGATCAACTGAGTGTTTCCTCTGCCTGTTTCTGGTCCTCCAGATAAAATAAAAGAAAACAGTAAACCTCTCTCTCTCTCTCTCTCTCTCTCTCTCTCTCTCTCTCTCTCTCTCTCTCTCTCTCTCTCTCTCTCTCTCTCTCTCTCTCTGTGTGTGTGTGTGTGTGTGTGTGTGTGTGTGTGTGTGTGTGTACCTGAAATAATGAAGACTATTGAGTCTAAGCATCTCCTCTCCTGGGAGAAGCTCCATGATGTGGTATACAGCAGCACCATCTAGTGGCAGCACCAAACCAGCTCGGCCGCTGCTTATCTGCTTATCAATATTTAAAGATACATTTTTTCTTATTAATTATCGCTGCATAGAAAATTTAGCATGTTGTAAAAATATTACAGAGGTCTTTATCAGCTGAATCTGAATGTTTGACCAAATAAAACACACAGTGTCTGTTATGATAAATAATAAATGACCCGCACTTGTGTATCACTTTTCAGAGTCAGAGGACTCCAAAGCTCTTTACACTACAGTGAATCATTCATCCATTCACACCCTGGTGGTGATGAGCTGCATCATAGCCACAGCTGCCCTGGGGCGCTCTGACAGAGGCGAGGCTGCTGAGCACAGGCACCACCGGTCCCTCTGACCACCACCAGCAGGTAAGGTGGGTTAAGTGTCTTGCTCAAGGACACAACAGCAGAATTTTCTGCCGGGAGCCGGGATCAATCCTACAACCCTCTGATTACTGGACAACCCACTCTACCTCCTGAGCTACTGCTGCCTTGTTGATCTTTGACTGTTTCTATTCCTACACTTAATTATAATATTTAGATTTCTTTGTGCTACAAAACTAGCCTAGTGAACTAGACCAAATTCTTGCTTTGCAGAGTTTAGCTTGCCAGGCTACTATAAAACAGCAGTGAGCTGAAAGCTGCAGCTCAGCAGACAAAATCACCACTAAAACATTTTAATGAATTGATAAAAAGATAAAACAGAAAACAAACCCTTTGCTTTTACCATTTTTAATGTAAGTTTTTGCTAAATGTATTAAACAGTAGGATACAGGTGTTGCTTTTGTCCAGTAATAAAGCATATTTTCATGACCGTTTATAATTAACTGCATCTGATCGTTCTTCATTGTTAACTGGAAATACTCAACATCATCTGCAAGTTTCTCAGTTTTACCTGATTTGAGCCTGTGAGTTATTTGTTTTGAGGTAGAATATATCAGGTAAGTTCTTTATTATTATTGTTATTATTATTATTATTATTATTATTATTATTGTCTTTACTAGTTTAATAGAATTTTCATTCTCAACATGATTAAGGTACAACATTTGATTTTATATAAAACGATAACATGCAAAACATCATACTGCTTGATATTTTTCTTAATACTATCTGGACACAATTTAATTTGTTATATTCATTTAAATTCAGAAAAATAACTGAAAAAACTCTCATGACATTTTCACTGTGAAATTCAATCAACATTGGACTTTTTCTTTCTTTCTTTTTTCTATCATCTATCTATCTATCTATCTATCTATATATATATATATATATATATATATATATATATATATATATATATATATATATATATATATATATATATATATATATATATATATATATATATATATATTAGTCTCTTATTATGAAAGGAACAGACAGGAAGTTGCCTCCCGCCTCTGTCTTACGTCACCATGTCGCTAAACTCATTAACGGAGTGAATAATTTCACGTAAACGGCCGGAGTCTACCGCCGAGGGGCCGCAGGGACGTTCTCGCTACATCTCGGTGCGGTTTGGAACAAACTTGATGTTTTTTTCGTGTTTCTGTCAGTCACACTTTTAGCTTAAAGCGCCGGCGGTGTCGTTAGCTGCCTTAGCTACTAGCTCTGCGGGTCGAATACACTCATATTTACAGCTGCCAGAAGCCTCTGATATGAAACGCGTTGTTCTCATGACGCGGTAACTATTGAAGTCGCAGGTTTGTGATGAAAAATGTGTTCTTGTGCAAGAAAGCACCGGGAGATTAGCCAGATGGACAGCTTTAGCTTGCTACTCTGTTGCTAGGCAACAGAAGTCTCTCCTGGTTGGCTGAGGTAAAGCCTGTAATTACATTAGACGAGTAAAATCACACTTTGTCACCTTGTTACAAACGCGGAAACCTGTTTAAAGTGTCTGTTTGATGTTAGCATCATAAGTTTTTCTCTGGTTTATTTTTAGTTAGTTTATTTTTTAGGGCTGAACAGGAAGCGGCACCATGGTTCCCATCTTCACCCTGAAGCTGAACCACAAGATTAACCCTCGCATGGTGGCTGTTGGGAAGTTTGATGGAGTCCATCCATGTCTGACTGCAGCCACTCAAGCTGGGAAGGTCAGGCCGAGACTCTGATTGGTTTGACACTTTAGAAAAGAAATACAAGTTTTAATTTTTTATAAAATAATTGTGTTGCCACGGAATAAAATCCACTCACTGTCAAATAGTTCTGAAATGGTTTTAGTAGGTTAGATTAGACAGAAAACTCGACTGCTGCATGACAACACAAATTAAACCGAGAGATGCACCGATTCAAGGATTCAGGCCGATACCGATTTCTGATCTGAAAGCTCCGACACAGATTTGGGCCGATTCTGATTCATCTCAATGGAACATATTTAACACATGTTTAAACATCTAATTTAATTGACTTTTCTTAATCATAGAAAAATATCTGATCTTTGAGCTGCAGACTGGCCTGATTTAGCCAGTCAGGCTGAAAATTGGCAAAGTCTTTTGGTGCATCTTTATGCAGTTTCATGGTTGTGCAGAACATCACAACTCAGAATGATTCAAATAAAAGCATAAAAACATTAATGCATGTAGATTTCTATTCTAACTCATATATCTTTGGTATGGGCTCTATGCACGCGCCAACTTCCACATTCCTCATAAGACAGCACTCCTATTTCCGGTTGTTAGAGTCATCGGCGAAGCTGTGACATGGCTGAGAGTTTGGATGTACGGTGAATTGTCTCTTTGTTTAGATTTTAAAAATGAATAAAGTGGTTCTCTCGCATTTTTCTAATAATGCTTCACCAATAACACGTCCTACCAAAAAGCCATAAGCCACTACCTCCAGTAAGCACCGGGTGAACTCCAGACTCTCAGCCATTTCAATCAGCTTCGCCGGCGACTCTTAACAACATGAAGGAGGAGAACAATCTTATGTGGAATGCGGAAGTGGAGCGTGCATATAGCCCATTTCTCTGGTTACTTGACCACAGTACACTGCTCAAAACATAAAGGGAACACTTAAACAACACAACCTGATTCCAAGTCAATCACACTTGTGTGAAATCAAACTGTCCACTTAGGAAGCAACACTAATGGACAATCAGTCTCACCTGCTGTTGTGCAAATGGAACAGACAACAGGTGGAAATTATAGTCAGTTAGCAGGACATCCCCTATAAGGGAGTGGTTTTGCAGATGGTGACCACAGACCACTTCTCAGTTCCTCTGCTTTCTGGCTGATGTTTGGTCACTTTTGAATGCTGGCGGTGCTTTCACTCTAGTGGTAGCATGAGACGGAGTCTACAACCCACACAAGTGGCTCAGGTAGTGCAGCTCATCCAGGATGGCACATCAATGAGAGCTGTGGCAAGAAGGCTTGCTGTGTCTGTCAGCGTAGTGTCCAGAGCATGGAGGCGCTACCAGGAGACAGGCCAGTACATCAGGAGATGTGGAGGAGGCCGTAGGAGGGCAACAACCCAGCAGCAGGACCACTACCTCTGCCTTTGTGCAAGGAGGAACAGGAGGAGCACTGCCAGAGCCCTGCAAAATGACCTCCAGCGGGCCACAAATGTGCATGTGTCCGCTCAAACGGTCACTCCATGAGGGTGGTATGAGGGCCTGACGTCCACAGGTGGGGGTTGTGCTTACAGCCCAACACCGTGCAGGACGTTTGCCAGAGAACACCAAGATTGGCAAATTCACCACTGAGGCCCTGTGCTCTTCACAGATGAAAGCAGGTTCACACTGAGCACACGACAGACATGACAGAGTCTGGAGACGCCGTGGAGAACGTTCTGCTGCCTGCAACATCCTCCAGCATGACCGGTTTGGCAGTGGGTCAGTAATGGTGTGGGGGGGCCGCACAGCCCTCCATGTGCTCACCAGAGGTAGCCTGACTGCCATTAGGTACCGAGATGAGATCCTCAGACCCCTTGTGAGACCATATGCTGGTGCGGTTGGCCCTGGGTTCCTCCTAATGCAAGACAATGCTAGACCTCATGTGGCTAGAGTGCATCGGCTGTTCCTGCAAGACGAAGGCATTGATGCTATGGACTGGCCCGCCCGTTCCCCAGACCTGAATCCAACTGAGCACATCTGGGACATCATGTCTCCTCCATCTACCAATGCCACGTTGTCCAGGAGGTGGTGGATGCTTTAGTTCAGGTCTGGGAGGAGATCCCTCAGGAGACCATCCACCACCTCATCAGGAGCATGCCCAGGCGTCGTAGGGAGGTCATACAGACACGTGGAGGCCACACCCACTACTGAGCCTCATTCTGACTTGTTTTAAGGACATGACATCAAAGCTGGATCAGCCTGTAGTGTGTTTTTACACTTTAGTTTTGAGTGTGACTCCAAATCCAGACCTCCATGGGTGATAAATCTGATTTCATTGATCATTTCTGTGTGATTTTGTTGTCAGCACATTCAACTACATAAAGAACAAAGTATTTAATAAGAATATTTCATTCATTCAGATCTAGGAGGTTTTATTTTTGTGTTCCCTTGATTTTTTTGAGCTGTGTCCATCCCATTTACTTATTGTCTGAACATGTGGAGGACAGAAGAAATGTCAGGTTTAAAAACAGAAGAACAGTGAAAGAGACCAACAGGACTAGAGCTTGCCAGATGCACCGATCTTATTTTGAAGTTTTAGACAAAATAACAAAAACATTCCTCTGAAAAGACCTCGGTACGAGATCAGAACTCAGGTTAGTGGAAAAGAATCACCTTTTGTTCCACTGTTTCTAACATTTACTAACAGCAGAGTCATCCTCTCAGGATTTAACCCCTTTCTTCCTGAACAGGTTTTCATCCACAACCCCCACGCTCGCACCCAGAGACCCGCTTCCCACCGACTGAGTCAGAGCTCCCAGGACTCGGATATCTCCCTCCTCAACATCAACCAGGCAGTAACGTGTCTCACTGCAGGAACGCTGGGGCCAAACACCACCGGGGACTCGCTGTTAGTGGGATCTCAGACCAACCTGCTGGCCTACGACGTCCATGACAACGCAGATATATTCTACAGAGAGGTGGGGTGGTCTGGAGCTCCTAAATCAGCGCTTTTGAGCTGGCCAGATTTGATTTTGTTCTGACTGTAGATGATTTTTGTTTAAGCAGCAACAGATTGTGTATCTGAACTGTTGTGTTTGTGGTTTAGGTGACAGATGGAGCTAACGCCATCGTTTTGGGGAACCTGGGAGACATCCCTTCTCCTCTCGCCATCATCGGAGGGAACTGCGCCCTCCAAGGCTTCAACTATGAGGGAAACGACCACTTTTGGACAGTAAGCTAAGACAGATTTTAATGTGTTGTATTAGTGCACGGCCTCCTGACATTTCTGCTTTTGAAGCATTTTCTGTTTTCATTTCTGTGTTTTTTAGCTTGTAATCATAACCCACCTGTTTCCTAGGTAACTGGAGACAACGTCAGGTCTCTGGTGCTCTGTGACTTCACTGGTGATGGAAAAAACGAGGTATGTGTGTGAGCACTGTTAGACCTCATGACGAGTCAGAGGTGGAGGGTGTGTAGTTAAAACCATCCTATGCAGCTTTTTCATCTGTTTAAATCCTGTTCTTGAGCCAGTTTGTGCTAAAATGACCTTTACAGGGTTAATGATGTCACTCAGACCCCCACCACCCTCTGTGGCCAGAATACCACACTTGCAACTTCAGAGTGGCGGTCCGGTCCCTGTTGGACTTAGTAAAGTGGAGCTGACATGCCTGGTGCTGCAGTCTGCTTCCAGCATGTTTCCTGCATGTTTTAGATCATGAACACAGCTGATGTGTTTGATTTAGTGATGAACCGCTCCTGTAGACACTAATGAAGGCTGAGGAGACATTTCAGCAGTTAGATTAAGGTGTTAAAAACACCAACGCACAGCCAGGAGAGAAGTTTACCTTTTGGTTTCACTAACGGACACTAGGGGGTGCTAAAAACAAGCCAAACCTGCCAACTGTTCCACCCCCGTGGAGGGCTGAAACGTGTTTTATTTATAAAATCTAAGGAGATCAAATTAATGATGACTAAAATTGTAGCATAAGAGTTTAACTGAAGAAGCTTAACGCGCTGTTCAGAAAAGTTCAAACACGATCAAATCTGATTACACCTGAAACAGTCGATGTGAGGACGAGCATCTCCACCTTCTGCTGCTGTTGAAAAGTGAAGCAATGAATTATTTAGGGAGGTGTGACCAATCCTGGTCCAGGAGGGCTCCCATCCATCCAGCAGGCTTTAACTGTTTCACTGCTCCAACACACCTGGATTTAACCATTGAACCAGGTGTGTTGGAGCAGGAACCAACTAAAACATGCTGGATGGTGACCCTGGGGATTTGAGTCTGAGCACTTTTAATTGAGGTAAAAGCCACGCCCACTCACCTGACTGAAAGCCCCACCCACTCACCTGCACTAATCATGGCGTTTCTAAACAGGCAGCACAAAGGTGAGAACTGTGTGAGTCAACACCCGGAATAACTGTATGAGGTTGTTTTATTAAAAAGTCAGGAAAATATCCTATTGGTTCACATGGAGGGGGCGGGGCCTAAAGCTTATCCTGGAGTGGCGCTGGGTCCCTCTGGCTCCTGGGTTCTGTTCAGCAGGGCTGTGGAAGTGGTCCTAACTCTTGTCTGTTTTTGGCAGCTCCTGGTGGGATCGGAGGACTTTGACATCCGGGTGTTTAAGGAGGACGAGCTGGTGTCGGAGATGACAGAGAACGAGGTAAACGGACTGGATCTGGCCCTTCACGATGATGCTGCTCAGGTCTAGAACTAACCTCCTTCTCTACAGACGGTCACGTCCTTGTGTCACATGCACGGCAGCAGGTTTGGCTACGCCCTGGCTAACGGCACCGTCGGTGTCTACGACCGCACCGCTCGCTACTGGAGGATCAAGGTACCAGAGTCCTTCATGTCTGATGTTTACAGACCCTCACCTGGAATCTGCTTCCGTTTGCTCTCCATCTTCAGTTTTCACGTCACATATTTGCTGTCTGGTCTCTTGCTTTTAGTCCAAGAACCACGCCATGAGTATCCACGCCTTTGACCTGAACGCTGACGGGGTCGTGGAGCTCATCACCGGCTGGTCCAACGGAAAGGTTGGTGGAATTATTCAGGAATATGAGTATCCTACATCCTGCAGCTGCTGACTTCCCGCTTTTATTTCAGATTGATGCTCGGAGCGACCGAACAGGTGAGGTGATCTTCAAGGATAACTTCTCCTCGTCCGTAGCCGGAGTGGTGGAGGGAGACTACAGGCTGGATGGAGAGAAGCAACTCATCTGTGCCTCCGTAGAGGGGGAGGGTAAGCTGTGTGTGTGTGTTGGGGGGGGGCAATTTTTTATGTAGCGCCTCTCAAGACAAAAAGATCACGAGGCGCTTCAAAAAAACAAAAAGTAAAATAAAAATTAAAAAATGATTAAAAATATCAAAAAAGGGAAAATTAAAAAAGGGTGTGAAAATATTAAATTAAATTCAGTTTATTTCTATAGCGCCAAATCACGACAAGAGTCGTCTCAAGGCTCTTCACAAAGTAAACGTTCCAGTACAGTTCAGTTCATTAAGCCAGTCAGTAAAAAAATTACATCTCCGCATTTAACCCATCCCCATGGTGGGGAGCGGTGAGCTGCAGCTCTGCTCGGGAACTATTTGGTGGTTTAACCCCCCAATCCAACCCCTTAGTGCTGAGTGTCAAGCAGGGAGGCATTGGGTCCCATTTTTTCAAAGTCTTTGGTATGACCCGACCGGGAATCGAACCCTGATCTCCCAGTCCCGGGGCGGACACTCTACCACTAGGCCACTACAATCCTCATACTAAGCAAGCATGTAGCGACAGTGGGAAGGAAAACTCCCTTTTAACAGGAAGAAACCTCCAGAGGATCCTGGCTCAGTATGAGCAGCCATCCGCTACGGCTCACTGGGGGTTGAGAAGACAGAGCAGGCACACACACACACACACACACACACCATATATATCAAGTAGTGTTTCTATGGCTACACTGTGATTTCTTAGCAGAATTTCTATTTAGTAAGAGAAACTTTATTGTCTTTATCTGAGTGAATCTATAATTGATTCAATAGGTGAACTAATAGTAGCACATTCTATGTTAAAGAAAGTAAGATGTAATATCAGGAGAGGGAGAATGTTCAGTGGTTGGCAGCAGTGTGCCAGCCGATGGCCCCCTCCATGAGGCCACCACAGCTCAGTAGAACGTAAGTACGTATCAATTGTAACTTTCACTAATGCGGTTTCAGTGCTGTGATGCTCTCTAAAACTTGACTGAAATTCCTCAAACAGATCATTAGTTTTTAGATGCTCACATACTCGATTGGCCACTATTTTCTCAAGGACTTTAGATAAAAATGGGAGATTAGATATTGGTCTATAATTCATTAGGTCATCTGGATCCAGAGAAGGTTTCTTCAGTAGAGGTTTAATTACAGCAACCTTGAACTCCTGCGGTACGTATCCATTTACTAAGGATAGGTTCATTATATCTGAAATGGGGGCAGTAACCAAAGGAAATGCTTCTTTAAATAATTTGGTTGGGATTGGGTCTAAAATACAAGTTGAAGGTTTAGATGAAGCTAATATTTTTGATAACTCTGAAAGCTCAACTGCATCAAAACAGTTCAAACACAGATGAGGTTCTACAGTTACCTCAGATGCTGCCTCACTTACTGAGGAAGAAGAAGTCGTGTTGGGGAGGATGCTGATGATTTTGTTTCTAATAGAATCTATTTTATTAGTGAAGAATTCCATAAAGTCGTTGCTGCTGAAGGCTAAGGGAATAGCTGGCTCAGAGCTATGATTCTGTGTAAGTTTGGCAACTGTACTGAAAAGAAATTTAGGATTATTCTTATTCTCCTCAATTAGTGACGAATAATATGCAGTTCTAGCTTGTCGAAGCTTATTTTTATAAAGCACTAGACTATTTTTCCAGGATAAGTAGAACTCTTCCCGGTGTGTAGAGCGCCATGTTCTCTCCAATTTTCTAGAGGTTTGTTTTAAAGTACGCAGTTCAGAATTAAACCAGGGAGCCAACTTCCTGTGCTTAATGACCTTCTTTTTTAAAGGGGCAACATTGTCTAATGCCACACGTAAAGAGGAAGTAACACTATGAACTAGACCGTCAATTTGTGAAGGGCTAGAAATGAAATAGTTGCCCTCTGCTAAGTTACACTGAGATTCTGAAGACAGTAAAGATGGAACAGCTGCTTTAAAGTTTGCTACAGCGTTATCAGATAA
>SSNS01000063.1:1703455-1719293 GCA_006937985.1 Aphyosemion australe
AATATGATGATTTAAATAATTAGAAGGAGTCGACTCATTTAAACTAACATAGTCCTCTTGCTGCAGCCAGGATTCTGTGAGACAAAACAGAGAAATCTGATTATCACAAATCAAATCATTAACTAATAAAGTCTTTGAAGAGATAGATCTAATGTTCAATAAACCACATTTAATTGTTCTAGTTTTCTGTTCAGTAGAGTTTGTTTTTATTTTTATGAGATTATCATGATTTGCTCTATTAAGCCTGATCTTTAATCTGTTTGATTCTGGCCGTGGGCAGGACACTGTCTGGATGGGGGAGTGGGTGGGTAACAGTACAGAAGCTGCAGAGGGGAGGGTTAAACTACCACTCTGCTTCCTGGTCTGGACCCTGGGTTGTCAGGGAGGACTAATAAAATTGGCCATATTCCTAGAAAGAAGAGCTGCACCATCCAAAGTGGGATGGATGCCGTCTCTTCGGATCAGACCAGGTTTTCCCCAAAAAGTTTTCCAATTATCAATGTAGCCCACGTTGTTTTCGGGACACCACCTAGACAACCAGCGGTTGAAGGACAGCATGCGGCTAAACATGTCGTCACTGGTCCGGTCAGGCAGGGGGCCAGAGAAAATTACGGAGTCCGACATTGTTTTGGCAAACTTACACACCGAAGCAACATTGATTTTAGTGACCTCCGATTGGCGTAACCGGGTGTCATTACCGCCAGCGTGAATAACAATCTTACTGTATTTACGCTTATCCTTAGCCAGCAGTTTCAGGTAGGATTTAATGTCGCCCGCTCTGGCCCCTGGCAAACATTTGACTATGGTTGCTGGAGTCTCTAATGCCACGTTTCTGACTATGGAGCTACCTATAACCAGAGTTGGCTTCTCAGTGGGTTCGTCATTGAGTGGGGAAAATCTGTTTGAAACGTGGACGGGTTGGTGGTGTCCCACGGGCTGGGTTCTATGCTTCTTACGTACAGTCACCCAGCCGGCCTGAGGTCCCGGCTGCTCGGGTTCTACTGGAGGACCGCTACGGGGTGGTTCTGATCTAGTTAGCCCCGCGCTAGCTAAGTAGCTACGGCTATCTACAGGTTTTTCAACAGCGCGGAGCCGGGCCTCCAATTCCGACACCCTCGCCTCCAAAGCTACAAAAATGCTACATTTATTACACGTACCATTATCACTAAAGGAGGCAGAGGAGTAACTAAACATCTGACACACAGAGCAAGAGATAGGAGACGGAGAGGGAGAGACAGAAGTAGCCATAGCCGCGCCGAGGCTAAGCTAACTAGGCAAACAACCTTTCACACCAAATAAAACTGCGTGCGAACTCAAAGGGTTCCCTAAACGCTAGGTGCAACAGGAAATGTGTGTTTTCGCGTGCTTATGTACTACAAGAACTCAAAAATGTCTCAGTACAGAGAAATCAAACCAATTTTAGCAAGCCACAAACACCGAACAGCTACACTGAGTGCAACACTGAAACAGGAAGTGACGCAAATGCCTTACTGCAGGTTCAGCCAATCAGAAAAATCAAAGGCAAATGGATGATGAATAAGAAAAGGGTGATCAGTGGATCATGGGAAAGGCAGAAATGGTAGACAGAGCAGCATGAAGAGAAGGTAGTGATGGAAAATCAGCAGGAGGTCCCACCAAAGCCACCTGAACAGGTGAGTCTTAAAGGAGACCACTGAGTCCACTGATCTCAGGCTCAGGGGGAGAGAGCTCCAGAGTCTGGGGGCCACAGCAGCAAATGATCTGTCACCTTTGGTCTTTAGCCTGGTGCTGCACAACCAGTAGGCTTTGATCACTGGACCTCAGGGACCTGCTGGGGGTGTAGGGACTGAGAAGATCACCAATGTATGATGGTGCTTGTCCATGTAAGGCCCTAAAAACCAGAACCAGGATCTGGAAATGAACCCTGAAGTTAACCGGCAGTTACATCTGACTGTGTGTGTGTGTGTGTGTGTGTGTGTGTGTGTGTGTGTGTGTGTGTGTGTGTGTGTGTGTGTGTGTGTGTGTGTGCGTGTGTGTGCGTGCGTGTGTGTGGGGGGGGGGGTAGTTCGAGGTTACCTGCCTGCCAGTAAGGACCTGAAGGGGAACCTGATGGACTCGAGCGCGGAGCAGGATCTGATCCGTGAGCTGAGCCAGCGGCGGCAGAACCTGCTGCTGGAGCTACGGAACTACGAGGAAAACACAAAGGTAAATAAAACCTCTTAAATATGTTTTTTTACCTGTAGATTTGTGAAAGTTAAAGAAGATCACAGGAAGCATCAGTCATATTTTTATGGAAAAGATCGATGATTTCAGTCGGAGCTACAACGTAACGGCGAGTCCGTCAGTCACAGCTGATCGCTGCAGCGTTTAGCTAACGGCTAACTCAGGACGTCTAATACAGCTGCTTCACATCCAAGCTCCAAACATTGGTTCTAAAGCTGTTATGTCATTTAATCAAGCTCACTCATAAATGTTCTATGGCAGGTCATTTGTGTATTTAATGGTTCAGCTAAAAGTCATTTTCCTACAGCAGGACTCGCCCATCTGAGAGTTTGGTAGGGTTAGGGTCTGGTAGGACAGGTGTCCTCCAGGTGTCCTGTAGGACCCAGCTACACTAACAGAGAGGGTGGTGTTGTTCCAGGGTGTAGCTCAGACCCACAGTGGGGGGGTCATACCAGCCAACACTCAGCTGCAGACGTCGCTGTCAGTGAGACCTGCTACGGAGGCCCAGAAGGCTCACGTGGAGCTCTGCATTTCTACTCCTAACGGTACCGTCTGTGGACACCTGAGTCCAAACGTCCATGGTGATAAATGCTGGTGTCCTCCAGCTGCTGAACCTGTCATGTTCTACAGAAACCATCATCCGTGCTGTCCTCATCTTTGCTGAGGGCATATTTGAGGGTGAGAGTCACGTGGTCCACCCCAGTGTCCACAACCTGTCTGGCTGCATCCGCGTCCCCATCGTCCCCCCTAAAGACATCCCAGTGGACCTGCACATCAAAGCCTTTGTTGGAGGCAAACCCAGGTGGGATGTGTCCGTGGGTCCTCAGCGGTCGGCTGAAGATCTTTGTGTCTCATGTTGGATTCTGCTCTCCAGCTCCCAGTTCCACGTGTTTGAAATCACACGCCAGCTGCCTCGTTTCTCCATGTATGACATCACCGATGAGTCATCCGCCGCTCAGCCAGCGGGACACGTCTCCTTCAGCATCAGTGACCGACCACAGAGGGTAGGTCCACTCAGAGGAGAGGAGTTCTAATGGGCTTCATGCTAAGCTCACTGTGTGTGTGTGTGTGTGTGTGTGTGTGTGTGTGTGTGTGTGTGTGTGTGTGTGTGTGTGTGTGTGTGTGTGTGTGTGTGTGTGTGTGTGTGTGGGTGTGTGTGTGTGTGTGTGTGTGTAGGTGGTCATGTGGCTCAATCAGAACTTCTTACTCCCGGAGGGCGTAGAGAGTCCAAACGTCACCTTTAACTCCCTCAGAGGAGGCGGACCCGTGTCCTTTAACATGGCCACTAATGGACAGGTAAGCGCCACAACAGGTATCTGCTTCACTTCATGTAGTGAGTCACACATCGGTGCCGACATGGCGCCGGCTCAGACCCGACAGGTGAACAGGTGAGTGTTGAGCACCATGGAGCCGTCGCTCCGGCGAGGACCGCTCCACTCTAGGATCTGGAAAACCCGTCAGGTCAAATCAGGCGTGACTCAGAGATAAAGAACGGTTGTTCTGGTTCTACACACGTGTTCCCAATGTGAGCATTATGGGATGTTTTGTTCTGCTTTAACGTTCTAATAGATCACGCTGAGGACTGATGACCTGGACCTGGCGGGGGACCTGATCCAGTCCCTGTCGTCCTTCCTGTCTATAGAGGACCTGGCAGCAGAAGCAGACTTCCCGTTGTATTTTGAGGAGCTGCGAGCGACTCTCACTGAGGTTTTCATCGCTTATATAAAAACCTTCCTGTTGTGGGTCAGAAACAGCAGTAAAGTAGCCTGGCCTGCCAGACACACAGAGAACTGGTCTGGTAACGCTCCCATTGAAATAACCCCACCCCCTGAGAGTTCTAGCAGAGCCAATCAGCACTGAGCAGCGTACGTCACACACCGCGACGCTCAGTTTCTCATAAACAAGGAAGATGGCGTCTGAAGCGGAGCTCGCTGCGGCTCTTTCCTCTGTTCTAAATGACTTGGACGTGTCTTTAAAACCACAACAAGGATTAGCGCTAAAGGCCTTTCTTCTAAAGAAAGATGTTTGCGCTGTGCTACCCACAGACATATATACGTAGACGCCTCGTGGACTGGCGCTTCCGTAGTGGCTGGCCGCCATCTTAGATGGGTCTCCATTCGCCCCCAGTGCATTCATTTCTACTGAGGAAGGAGCTTACCCAGCTAAAACACATATGGTGGTGTCACCTTTACTTGCACTAATGGAGCAACAAGTAAAAAAAGCTGGAGGTAACTGCAGGGCAGCTCGCCGTGAACAGTGTTAGCAGTGCTCCTTTGACGCCATCTTTGACTACAGCTAAAGAACTACAGCATCGCGCAGTAAGTCGTCATTTCCGCCTTTTTTCAAATTGGTTATTTTTGAGCTGGCTAGTCCCGCCCCTCATGGTGCTCGCTGCCTCAGTTTCTAGACTCTTCCGCTGTGTAGAATAGGGTTAGAGTCTGGCAGGCCAGGCTAGCAGTAAAGTGATGTGTGGTGGATCTTCTCGCCCTACCCCATGAGGATTACTCGTCCTGTCCACGTTTTTAGTTTAGTTTAGAGCTGAGATGGATGTTTGTGTTCCAGGTGGACGAGTTCCACTCCGTCCATCAGAAGCTAACGGCTGAGATGGCCGACCACTCCAACTACATCAGAAACATGTTGGTGCAGGCGGAGGACGCTCGCCTCATGGGGGACATGTGAGTGTCTGTCCTGATGGGTTTGACCTTCTGCTTCTGTTCTGGATCAGAAACATTCGCCTCTGCTTCTCCTGCAGGACGTCCATGAAGAAGCGCTACAGGGAGCTGTACGACCTGAACAGGGATCTGATCAACGAGTACAAGATCCGGTCCAACAACCACAACGCCCTCCTGGCCCGTCTCAAGTCTGTGAACCAGGCCATCCAGCGGGCCGGCAGACTCCGCGGTACGGTACCACGCGTGACACCTGCAGCTAAGCCATCACCACCTTCTGGGATAACCAGGTCTTTCCTCCCTTTTTCTCCTCAGTGGGGAAGCCCAAGAATCAGGTGATCGCTGCGTGTCGAGACGCCATCAAGAGCAACAACATCAACGTGCTCTTTAGGGTCATGAGAGCCGGCACGGCGTCCTCCTGAAGCTGGAGGCACTCGTGGACCAGAAGAACAAGTCCTGAGGAGGGGGGGTTGCAGCCTTAAACTCAGCTTTGCAGCAACATTCAGCACCAAGTTCTGAAAGATCCTGGAGTCCAAACCTGTTCTCCTGAGGGGGATCGATGATCCTCCTCAGTCGGGTTCTGAGTTACGTAACACCAGCAGAACCTTCACGAGGTCTGCTAGCATCTGTAGCTTCTAGCTGAGACTGAAGGGAGTGTTCCTGTTGCACCCGTGTGGAAACCATAGAAGATCCATGTCTGACTGGAGGGAATGCCGGCGTGCCCGGTCTGTTCTGGAGGATTGAGGCGATAGAGAATCCTGGTGTTCTGTGTGTTTTTTATCATTGCTGATATTAAATCATGAACTTTTGTAGCTGCTGGTCGACTCTGTTTCCAGTCGCTCTGGGTCTCCTCCTTCCCTCCTGCTCTGTTGGCATCTGGATCAGTTCAGCTTCACTCGGAGTCACGTGGTTCAAAGAATGAGGCGATGCCTTCAGGAACCTCTGATCAGCTCCGGATTCTGATTCACCACTCTGTTCACATCTGCTCTGGAGGTCCAAGATCAGCCTGAAATATTGATTTGTTGTTTTAGAATAGTTTACATTCGTTTACCAGCTTAGACTAGCTTAGTTTAGCTTGGTTTAGCTTAGTTTAGCTTGGTTTAGTGCACATTGGTTAAACTTCAAAGGCTGATTTGAGGACTCGGTTTTTAGTTTGTTTTTAACTAAAATCAAATTAGTCACTCCATGCATGCACACAAAACCTCTCTCACACACATCCTCAGTTCAATCCAGTTTATTTCTATAACGTCCAATCACAACCAGAGTTGTCTCAGGCTCTTCACAAAGTAAACATTCCAATTGAGTTCAGTTCATTATGCCAATTAGTTATAAATTTCCTACATAAGGAACCCAGCTGATTGCATCGAGTCACTGACTAGTGTCACAGCAATCCTCATCCTAAGCAAGCATGTAGCGACAGTGGAGAGGAAAACTCCCTTTTAACAGGAAGAAACCAGAAGAACCTGGATCAGTATGAGCAGCCACACACACACACACCTTGTTATAAAGCTTTTTATTGAACATATTTTATCATTTAACCTCCTGAGACATTTTTTGTGTGAATTAAATCATTTTTAGCTATTTCACTTTATTCTGATCTCATTATGGAAACATTTATTAGTCTTTTATTAAATATAAATGTTCGAAAAACCTTTTAAAATGGATGAACCATAACAGAGAGTGACTAAATAATAAAAACGTGTCTGAAGAGGCTAAAGCATCGCAGCGCCTCCAGGCTCCGTTTAGTTCGTTCTGACATGCAGCTCCTGTTTCCTACCGCACCTGAACGCACCACGAGGGCAGCAGCAGGTTCGGATCAGACCAGAACACCGAGTCCGGTTCTTCTGAGGATCTTTCTGTTTTGGAAGGTTTGAAGTGGTTTACTTGGTTTTACAGACGTGGAGCAGAATCTCCTCCAGATGTTTGTCTCTCCTGGTGAGTTTGGATCCGTCAGAAACCCGGTCCTGACCCACTAAAATGGGTCAAAGCGGGTGGAAATGATCGTTTCAGTCAAGTTTTTGTGTTTGCTCTGAGTCGATCAGCTGTTTATTAGAGCTGATATTTATCTGGTTTCCTCTGAGACTCTGAAGAATCAGAATTCTGAGTTAATTATAATTTAGAAAACATCTGGTGTTTGTTAAACATCTGGACCTTAGACTGAAATGAAATCGCATTCATAAAATACTGGATTGTTTTTCCTGACACATGTAGAATGTGTACATGTGTTTCTAGATAACACGTTTATATTTTAATCAGTTTGTTTCTTTTTTCTGGATTTTGTCTAAATTTAGCCAAACTTCTGTGGTAAAGTTGGTTTGAGTTCCTCCGGTCAGCGGTGGTTTGTCACACCGAGCTCAGCTCCACAAACGCGGTCAGCGGGACTCCGTCTACCCGCTGCTGGATGCGGAGCTTCGCTTAGGGACCGTCAACAAATATCCAGTCGGTCGTGAGACGCATACTTATACTCAGACAAATCCCTCTGGGAAATAGGATTTCTAGCAGTATAATCGACAACAATAATAATTAATAGATAAAAAGTGAAAGGAAATAAGGGAAGAGAGAAAATATAAAGAAAAACTCAGATTAGCACCATGTTCTGAGGTAGCTGTATTGACATCATATTCAGGCTACGGTCAATAGCTTCTAGGTCATGTGATCAAAAGACTCAGATCAGTGTATAATTTTGATCCTAAACTAGACTGATGAGACAGTTTAAACACATTTTGTTAAATTTCATATTTTTAGGAAATTTGTGAGGGAAATTTTGGGTTTTCCATAAAAAAACATTTTAAACAATATGCAGATTTTACAAATGACTGAAAAACTGCTGTTTAGTTAGTCAGTTTATGTTTATTTATTTTCCCTTTGCGTTTCGACCAACTGGATATTTGTTGATGCTCCCTATTTGAAGCTCAGCTCAGTTTAAATGTTTGTGGATTGTTGAACTTAAATCTAACTTGAGGGCGGTTTGAAGCTGACTGAGAAGAAACCAGAGAGCGACGTCTGCTGGATGGAAAAGACTAGTTTGGGAAAAGGGAACTATCTGAAGAACATCAGAGAAATCTCAGTATTATGACCTGAAAGCATGAAATGAAACAGAAGTGAAGGGCAGCTGAAGAGAAGCACACGTTTACGGTAAATGGTAAATGGCCTGTATTTGTATAGCGCCTTCTTAGGGTTCTACAACCCCCCAAGGCGCTTCACAACACAATCAACTCAATTCACCCATTCACACGCTGGTGGGGATGAGCTACGATGTAGCCACAGCTGCCCTGGGGCGCACTGACAGAGGCTATCTGAAATGTTCCTGAGGAACGTTCATGTTTTTGGTTCAAGCTCCAAATCCAGGATGCTCAGCTTTAATGAACCCGTTTTGTGTCTGAGGAAAACCAGACTGGTGGCTGAACCGACGTTTTTATCCTTCCCAGGATTTCAGAAGTTTCCTGGTCTCGTCTCGGCTCTCCAGAAGCGTTCTTTATGGAGGTGACGGGAACGTTGTTGTGGCTTTAATATGCTTCTGTGTTGTTTCAGATCCAGATGTGCTGACTCTCTGGGACACAAACAGCTGAAGATGGAGGGATGGGTCAGGGTTAAGGCATGATGACAAAAGTCCAGAGTTGGTTCTGAACCCGAGCTTCGGTTAGTGACGGTAAAGCAGAACCAGCTGTGTGTTTATGCTCAAATCCGTCTGATCTGACTTTGTTGTTTTAGCTCATCGTTGAAGCCAGAAAATGCTGAGGAAGGTGGCGCTGATGAGGAGGCTCCTCCATGTGAAGGGAGATGTGATGTGCACGCTGGTTCTTCTGGTTCTGTTCTGTGTTCTGCTCTACACCCGTCAGGTAGGACAGTCCCACCCAGGTCACAGAAAGACTCTTCACCCCGTCTTGTCTAATCCAGACGGACTTCCAGGTTGTTCTCTCTTCCGGATGGAGTGGATCAGCGTGGAAGCTGGAGATCCACGACTCCACCAGCTCCAGTCGCACTCTGCTGGGAACCAGGGCGACTGAAGTGGGCCAGGACTCTCAGAAGGTCAGAACCCATGTCATTTTGTTCTATCTGGTTCTAGGACGTGTTCTGAAATTCACTTTTCCCAAAAACTCTCATCTGAGGCAAAAATCTGAGGGTTTGATTCAGTCCAGGTCCAGGAAACCCAGAGCTCCTCCTGGAGGATCCCGAGCTGTTCCAGACTAGAGCTCTGGAGTTCTTAATGAAGAGAAAACCGCCACAGGGAGTCCACCAGGAGGCGACCTGATCAGAACCACCTCAGCTGCGAGGAGGAGCAGCAGCTCTGGTCCTTTTGGTCCTGATCCAGATCTCAAGCATCATCAAAGAGAACCCTGATGAAGTCCTGATCCAGGGGTCATGGGTTAAAGATGCCAACAGAACCACATCATCAGAGAGTCTGGACCAGAAGCTGGTGACCCAGCCCAAACTGATCTGAGAAGTTCTGCTGCTCTCAGAGTCCAAAGCCGTTTTAGGTCCGATAGTTAAATATTTGATGTGTCTGAAGATGACGTTTACTCTGGTTTCCTTTTTTATCCAGTTTCCATCAGAACCAAAGCTGCCTGCCTGTAAACCCCAACTCAAGTCCAAGTCTCAGACCAGGTCCAGGTCCCGAAGGAGGAAGGTGGTGCCGACAGAACGCACGGGCCTCCCGCTTCCAACCAGACCGCCATTTGACTTTGAGTCTTATCTGAGGGAGAAGGACAACAGGAGGTTCAAGCTGCTCATAGACCAGCCCAATAAATGTCACATGGGAGGAGGAGGAGGAGGAAGGAGCTACTCTTCAGCTGCTCCTTATCTGCTCATCGCCGTCAAATCCACGGCGCTGGATTTTGACAAGCGGCAGGTGATAAAACAGCTGCTGTTTCTGAAGTTCTCTCTGGGTTCCTCCTCGTCTGAAGGAAACCCGTTGTTCCCTCCGTGCAGGTCGTCCGCCGGACGTGGGGCAAGGAGGGACATCTCCAACCCGGAGTATCCATCCGCACCGTGTTCCTGCTGGGGATTCCCAGGAATCATTCCATCCTGCCTCTTTGGGATCGACTCCTGGACTATGAGAGTCAAACCTTCAGGGACATCCTGCTCTGGGACTTTGAGGACACCTTCTTCAACCTGACTCTGAAGGAAACCCACTTCCTGGAATGGATCAACAGCAGCTGTCCTCACGTCACGTCAGTGTTGATCCTTCTCCTCGTTTGTCCACCAGAGTTAACCATGACGTATGTTAGACGGGTTTTGGTGAATGAGCAGATCTCCAGGTCTGAGTCTGAAGATCTGGGCAGGTCTCAGAGGATCCAGAGCCCTGAGGAGCTTCTCCTGCTCCTACAGGGGTTCAGGTCCTCCTGGACCACTCTGCTCCAGGTGGGTTGGTCCTGAGCCAGGTGACGCTGTTGGAAGAATCCTCTGTATTAACGGCGAGCTGTTGGGAGGCGGCTGGTTGCTGCAGTCTGTCTGATCCCCAGTCAGGGACGTCCTAGCTGTGGCGGGGGGGTCTCCAGAACTCACAGATTGCCGGTGCTCCTCTGGTTAGGAGTTAGGAGAAGAGGTCCCTCCCGGCCTGTAGCTCTTCATTAGCACTAGCAGCCAGGTCACACCTGATCTCTCTCACCTGATATTTCACCTTCTCCCATCCAGGTTCATCTTCAAAGGTGATGCTGATGTGTACGTAAACGTGGAGAACATTCTGGAGATGCTTCGGGACCGCGAGTCGAAGGACGATCTGTTCGTCGGTGATATTATTGTCAACGCTAAACCCATTCGACGCCGGACCTCCAAGTATTACGTTCCAGAGAGCGTGTATGGGGGGGGTCTGTACCCGGTCTACGCTGGGGGAGGAGGGTTCGTCATGTCGGGGCGTTTAGCCCGGAGACTCAGCTCCGCCTGTCAGCAGGTGGCTCACCACAGGAAGACATTTTTAATGTTTAGGAATACCTTTTCCTGACTGATTTCCATGAATTCCTGCAGGTGGAGCTGTTCCCCATCGATGATGTCTTCCTGGGAATGTGCCTCCAGCTGATTGGAGTCAAACCTTTGCGCCATCAAGGTTTTCGGACCTTCGGAATTCCTCGTCCTTCTGCAGCTCCCCACCTCCAGACGTTCGACCCCTGCTTTTACAGAGAGCTCATGGTGGTCCACAGCCTCAGCGTCCCGCAGATCTGGCTGATGTGGAACCTCCTGCATGACCCCAAACTGAGCTGCCACAACCAGACCGGCCCAACGACCAGGGTCTTCAGGTGGAGGGGGAGGATGGAGCAGACGGCAGAGATGGATTACGCTGAGAGGAACGTGTTCCTCACTCATTAGACGTGGTTTGAAGGACTGAGAGAGTTTCAGAGTTTGGAGGCAGTCTGAAAGAATTTATCAGACCAAGATGTTGAATCATCCGAAGGGAAATGAGATGGCAAAAGGAAAATCTCCTCCAGATTCCGGCGTAAGGAAGCCCAGAGAGGACGTTAACCCCTCAGACTGTGAATCTAGGACAACTTTAATAAAACGACTTCTGAATCTTCTGCTTTGAAACAGAATCAAACAAGTTTTCTGGTTTAACTGGATGCTGTTTAGTCTTTAAAGGTTTAATATTCTGATGTGAAACTTCATGATGCTGAACGTTACCGGTTCCCTGGAGGAACAAATAAGTGGAGACCAGCTGCACAGCAGGATACACACACACACACACTAATATACAACCTCTGTTTCCACTGGAACATCTTTATGTATTTTCAGAATATTGAATAAATTTCAGTCGTGACTCGTGATCCAGAGATGTGCAGCCTGAGTTTGTCACAGAATCGATGAAAATTTCTGGTCCTGGTTGGAATTTTCATTAAACTAGTAAAAGTTTTTTATACTATTCCATGACACATACAATAGCATGAAGGTTTTTTTTTTTTACTATTTCATGATACATACTATAGTATGACTTTTTTATATTTCATGATACATACTATAGTATGACTTTTTTATTATTTCATGATACATACTATAGTATGATTTTTTTATATTTCATGATACATACTATAGTATGACATTTTTTTACTATTTCATGATACATACTATAGTATGACTTTTTACTATTTCATGATACATACTATAGTATGACTTTTTTATTATTTCATGATACATACTATAGTATGACATTCCTTTTACTATTTCATGATACATACTATAGTATGACTTTTTTTACTATTTCATGATACATACTATAGTATGACTTTTTTTTACTATTTCATGATACATACTATAGTATGACTTTTTTTTACTATTTCATGATACATACTATAGTATGACTTTTTTATTATTTCATGATACATACTATAGTATGACATTCCTTTTACTATTTCATGATACATACTATAGTATGAATTTTTACTATGTCATGATACATACTATAGTATGACTTTTTTTACTATTTCATGATACATACTATAGTATGACTTTTTTTTACTATTTCATGATACATACTATAGTATGACTTTTTTATTATTTCATGATACATACTATAGTATGACATTCCTTTTACTATTTCATGATACATACTATAGTATGAATTTTTACTATGTCATGATACATACTATAGTATGACTTTTTTTACTATTTCATGATACATACTATAGTATGACTTTTTTATATATTCCATGATACATATTATAATATGACTTTTTTACTATTTCATGATACATACTATAGTATGACTTTTTTATATTTCATGATACATACTATAGTATGACTTTTCTTTTACTATTTCATGATACATACTATAGTATGACTTTTTTTTTTACTATTTCATGATACATACTATAGTATGACTTTTCTTTTACTATTTCATGATACATACTATAGTATGACTTTTTTATATTTTATGATACATACTATAGTATGACTTTTTTATATTTCATGATACATACTATAGTATGACTTTTTTATATTTTATGATACATACTATAGTATGACTTTTTTATATTTCATGATACATACTATAGTATGACTTTTTTATATTTCATGATACATACTATAGTATGACTTTTTTTATATTTCATGATACATACTATAGTATGACTTTTTTATATTTTATGATACATACTATAGTATGACTTTTTTTATATTTCATGATACATACTATAGTATGACTTTTTTTATATTCCATGATACATATTATAATATGACTTTTTACTATTTCATGATACATACTATAGAATGACTTTTTTATATTTCATGATACATACTATAGTATGACTTTTCTTTTACTATTTCATGATACATACTATAGTATGACTTTTTTTTACTATTTCATGATACATACTATAGTATGACTTTTCTTTTACTATTTCATGATACATACTATAGTATGACTTTTTTTTACTATTTCATGATACATACTATAGTATGACTTTTCTTTTACTATTTCATAATACATACTATTGTATGACTTTTTTAACTATTTCATGATACATACTATAGTATGATATTCCTTTTACTATTTCATGATACATACTATAGTATGACTTTTTTTATATTTCATGATACATACTATAGTCTGACTTTTTTTATTATTTCATGATACATACTATAGTATGATTTTTTTTATATTTCATGATACATACTATAGTATGATATTCCTTTTACTATTTCATGATACATACTATAGTATGACTTTTTTTATATTTCATGATACATACTATAGTCTGACTTTTTTATTATTTCATGATACATACTATAGTATGACTTTTTTATTATTTCATGATACATACTATAGTATGACTTTTTTATTATTTCATGATACATACTATAGTATGACTTTTTTATATTTCATGATACATACTATAGTATGACATTCCTTTTACTATTTCATGATACATACTATAGTATGACTTTTTTTATTTTTCATGATACATACTATAGTATGACTTTTTTATTATTTCATGATACATACTATAGTGTGACTTTTTTTATATTTCATGATACATACTATAATATGACTTTTTTTACTATTTCATGATACATACTATAGTATGACTTTTTTATTATTTCATGATACATACTATATTATGACTTTTTTATTATTTCATGATACATACTATAGTATGACTTTTTTATATTTCATGATACATTCTATAGTATGATTTTTTTTATATTTCATGATACATACTATAGTATGACTTGTTTTACTATTTCATGATACATACTATAATATGACATTTTTTACTATTTCATGATACATATTATAGTATGACTTTTTTATATTTCATGATACATACTATAGTATGACTTTTTTATATTTCATGACACATACTATAGTATGATATTCCTTTTACTATTTCATGATACATACTATAGTATGACTTTTTTATATTTCATGATACATACTATAGTATGACTTTTTTATTATTTCATGATACATACTATAGTATGACATTCCATTTACTATTTCATGATACATACTATAGTATGACTTTTTTTATATTTCATGATACATACTATAATATGACTTTTTTTATATTTCATGATACATACTATAGTATGACTTTTTTATTATTTCATGATACATACTATAATATGACTTTTTTTATATTTCATGATACATACTATAGTATGACTTTTTTATATTTCATGATACATACTATAGTATGACTTGTTTTACTATTTCATGATACATATTATAGTATGACTTTTTTATATTTCATGATACATACTATAGTATGACATTCCTTTTACTATTTCATGATACATACTATAGTATGACTTTTTTTATTTTTCATGATACATACTATAGTATGACTTTTTTATTATTTCATGATACATACTATAGTATGACTTTTTTTATATTTCATGATACATACTATAATATGACATTTTTTACTATTTCATGATACATATTATAGTATGACTTTTTTTACTATTTCATGATACATACTATAGTATGACTTTTTTTATATTTCATGATACATACTATAATATGACATTTTTTACTATTTCATGATACATATTATAGTATGACTTTTTTTACTATTTCATGACACATACTATAGTATGATATTCCTTTTACTATTTCATGATACATACTATAGTATGACTTTTTTATATTTCATGATACATACTATAGTATGACTTTTTTTATTATTTATTTATTATTTTTTTATGATTGGAATTTTCATTAAACTAGTAAACGTTTTTTATACTATTCCATGACACATACAATAGCATGAAGGTTTTTTTTACTATTTCATGATACATACTATAGTATGACTTTGTTTTTATATTTCATGATACATACTATAGTATGACTTTTTTTTTTACTATTTCATGATACATACTATAGTATGACTTTTCTTTTACTATTTCATAATACATACTATAGTTAGCCTAGTGACCTAGACCAATTCTTGCTTTGCAGAGTTTGGTCTAGGCACGCTTCATTGGAACCCTCGCAGCCCAAACCACTGCTGTGTCTATCCAATCACAACTCGCTATAGTTTTGGTTGGGCCAATCACAGCGCTCTATATCATGGGCCAATCACAGAGCGGGAGTAGCCGATGACGTCAGCGCTGCGGCCGCGAACGCCGCAAACCCAAGCAACATGGCGGCAACTCGGAAAACACGTTCGTTTGAAACGGCTTTGTCATCAACATTGGATTATTTAGACTCCAACGTGCGTAAGTCTGTCTGATATACTTAGCGGCTTCTTATTTTTATCAAACAAAGTAGTGCAATGTCCCAGTACACCTGATATTCGCGTGTTTTTCATACAAAAACGACAGAAATCATTGAAGCTAGACGCTATTAAAGCCTCCCGCTTTTCCGTCGCCGTGATTACGTCATGTTGTTCGTCACTCTGATTGGTCCTAGCGCTATCCAATTGCGTGCTGACATTTTGAAAGACAACCGTAGATCCCGCCTCACGACTGAGAGCCGTCAGTGGTTCGTGGCCAGACTATATATTCACATATATAGGATGGCTTGCCAGGCTATA
>SSNS01000063.1:1725837-1763337 GCA_006937985.1 Aphyosemion australe
GCTGGGAGCTGGTTCCACAGTAGAGGAGCCTGATAGCTAAAAGATCTGCCTCCCATCCTACTTTTAGATATTCTAGGAACCACCAGTAAACCTGCAGTCTGAGAGCCAAGTGCTCTGTTAGGAACATATGGAACAATCAGATCACTGATGTATGATGGAGCTTGATTATTAAGAGCTTTATATGTGAGAAGGAGGATCTTAAAATCTATTCTGAATTTAACAGGCAGCCAATGTAGGGAAGCTAAAACAGGAGAGATGTGGTCTCTCTTTTTAATTCTCATCAGAACTCTAGCTGCAGCATTTTGGACCAGCTGAAGACTTTTGACTACATTCTGTGGACCTCCTGATAGTAATGAATTACTGCAGTAATCCAACCTTGAGGTAATAAATGCATGAACCAGTTTTTCAGCATCACTCCTGGAAAGGATGCTTCTAATCTCAGCAATATTCCAGAGAATATCTCATGACACATACTACAGAATTTTTTAAAATGACACATACTATGAAGTTTTTTTAATTATTCCATAATACATACTAAAGTATGATTTTTTAATTTAATTATTTAACCAGGAGATTAAAAAATCCCATTGAGATTAAAAACCTCTTTTACAAGGGTGTCCTGGCCAAGAGGCAGCAAAATTTCACACAGTTACTACATAAAAACAGTGATATAATATCATAGCTCATTACAAACAATTACAAATGACTGATATGGCCTCTGATGCTTTCAGCCTGCTTTTGAATTCATTTAAGGAAACTAGTTCAGTCAGTTTCTAGTGTTTCTGCAGCAGGTTCCAATCAGAAGGAGCTGAATAGGCAAAGGCTTTCTTCCCAAGCTCTGGACGGGCAAATGGGACAGAGAGCAACAGCTGATCATTGGACCTTAAAGAATAGGAGTCAACGCTTCTCCATGTGATTAAAGTGCAAATATAAGAAGGCAATAATCCAAGCAGTGCCGTGTATATAAAAACATACCAATGACCCTGCCTTCTAGTGGCCAATGACGGCCATCCCACTGGTGAGTACAAATCATACCATACCAATTTATTTATAAAGCAATAGCATGGCAGCTAACCAAAGTGCTGTACATAAAAGAGCCAAGTGCTCGAACATATCAACAAAACATAATGAAAGCATGGAAAACAGGTAATACATAAAAACATAGCATAAAAAACAAGGATAAAAAGTCCTACTAAAACTAACAAGTAAAAGGTAAAAGTAAAAAATAATGCAGCGAGTGATAAAACCAATTAAAATGGCACATATAAAATAAAAAAACTACAAGATAGTGCAAGGTGTTAGAAAGTGAGCTACTGAATCATAAAAACTGAATTAAGAAAAGCAAAACCAGTGCTGGATTTTCCTGTAAAGAGGGAAGGCAAGGCTGAAAAAGTGAGTTTTAAGGGCCGACTTGAACCTGCTGACCGAGGGAGCCAAGCGCACATGGAGGGGTAGAGTTCCAGAGTTTGGGGGCTGCATGAGAGAAGGCACGCTCCCCCTGTGATTTATACCGGACCTTCGGAACAACCAGCAGCAGATGATCTGCTGAACGAAGGGGACGAGTGGGAACATACGGAGACAGCAGATGATTTTTTTATCCAAACAGAGAGGAGTGACAACATAATTAAAACATCATTAATAAGAAAAACAACGTTTTGGTAATTTCTGATTTTTTTAAATGTTTTTAATGAACTCTTGTATTGAAATCTAGTAGACTCCTTGTTTTCTCTGTCCATGAAATCTGGCCTCCTGCTTCTGACAGTCTGTGTGCAACAGCATTACAGCCTTTGGGACATAAACATGAATAGGTAGACGCTGGAGAGCGTAACAGCGTCGTCGCCATATTGGATGGGTCCCTCACGCTCTGAACCCAACTGGAGTTGCAGGGTGAGCTACATATGCCTGTTTTTTCTACAGACTACAGTTGCAACAACCGGCTCACTATTGAAAACAGATCACGTGGGACTTTTCTGAGACTTTTGTAGCCTCCCTGATGGGATTTTATATTTTCATTTATTTTGTTTAATTGTTTTTTGTCTGATTTTGTGAAAAAGCTTGATAAAATGTGTTTTTTAGTTGGGTAAGCACCTTCCTCAGTAGAAATAAATGCACTGGGGGCGAATGAAGACCCATCTAAGATGGCGGCCGGCCACTACGGCAGCACCCGTCCACGGGGCGTCTATGTCTACGTCTGTGGTCCCTGATCTCTGGAGAACACAGCTACACCATGAGAATATCTTGTAATGATAAGAACAAATAGAAGTTGTCTTATTTGTCTGTTCGGTTAAGTGAGGTGAGTTATGAGTGACCTGGAAGTGTTTGTGGGCACACGGAAACGAGAGTTCCGGGGGCAACCGGCATGCATGTATCTGTTTAAGCTAACAGATTAAAAGAGCGCCGTCTCCTCAAGATATAAAGAGTGTCGTTATTGAAGAACTCACACACACAACGCAACATATCTGAAAGTATGTCAGGGCTTATACTCCAGTCAGTCATATGACAAATGAGTTGTTACGGTTCTTCTCCCTAGCGTGCTGGCGGCAAACGGTGCAGCTCATTTGCGCATATTCTGGTTCATAATGTAGCCACAGTTCGCCACGTTTCATTAAATCTTCTGGTTGCCACTGGTCCTGGTGGTTTCTCTTCCAGTTCCACGAGTTTTCGTTTTGAAGGCTGGCTGACTAGTTAAAAACTTCCACATTTCGCCGCTAGTTTTAACACGAAGCTAACCGCTACCTTGATAAACAGTGAATGGGATAGGCGGAAATGACGTAGGGTGCGGCGCTCACGTTTCGCGTTCGCCTGTGTACGTCGCATGCAGGCGGGAGAGGAGCATCACAGAAATCCATCGAAGACGACTGATAAACATAACTAATTTGGTGAAAACATTTACTCGCCATGTGGCGAGGGTTAATTTCGGACCCTGGACGCGTCACAGCTTTACAGCTGATGATGAACCTCAAAGACGAGAGTCCAACTTTTGAAGAGCAGAAGTTTTTTTACTACTTCATAACACATACTATAGTATGATGGGGTTTTACTGTCGTTCGCTGACGTCCCCCAGGAGAACATTATGAAAACCCCAAATTCAAAATAGGTTCCATGTTTTAGGCTCAAAGTGTCACACTCTACTCTAATGACCTCAACGGGTTCCTGAGCCTTTAGATGGTCTCTCAGTCTAAGAAGAATCTCTGAAATAAAATAACTTTTGATCCATGTTTCCTGTTTCACCTGTAAATGTATTTTCTGAGTAAATAGAAATAAAAAACCTCGCGTTCATTTTCACAGCCACAGTTTTATTATTTTCATATCCTGGTTTTACACAGAAAATAAACTCAACAGTGAAAAGTTCATCTCATCAAAATCCAGATTTGCTTTTAAGGTCGTTGAAAGCCCAACAGCCTTCCCAAAGAAAAAAAAACACAAAATTTAAAAATAAATGAATCTGCAGCGAGGCATTCAGTCTGATGCATCTCTGTGGTTTTATTGCCTTTTTCAGAGGACATGCTGAATAAATCTATTTAACACTTCAGCAACTCAACCTGATTAAAAGCCACATTTCAAATCATGTCATACCTATTAACAGCCCCACTTCCCAAAAAATAAAATACAATCTGCATCCAGGAAAAACATTCTGAGGGACAGATAATAATTTTAAAATGAGATTAATTTACATTAAAATGAAGCTTTTTGATCCAGATTAAAATCTGATATTCCTCCATTCGGACACAGTCGACAGATTTAAGCTTTTGTTTTATATAATAAAAATAACAGGATGTCCACCTGAGTCTGGGTGGGATTAAAACACCCGTCAGCTTCTCGAAAACAATCATTCAAAATAAAATTATTATAACAATAATCTTAGAAAGGGACCGTCTGTGCACGAGGGCTCAGACTCGTTATCGACCTGGACCAGTGTTCCGATCAAAAACAGTTTCCATTTTGATCATTATGTCAAATTCTGCAGCGGAGGAACAGAAGTGGTGATGCGTCTGGTTTTTAGAACTGCTTGGATTAAGAACCCACACCAAACCCAGCAGGTTTTAGGGAACCCAACCAGCCGTTCTCTGCAGACTGAAAGCACTGAGACGACCTTTGACCCATGCTATTGGTTCCTGGTGCTCAGAGACACGAACACACAGACTGTACAACAACGCAACTCAAACACATTTCAGATCTTATTTACAGGGAGGATCGTTTTCACAGACAGCATGAGGCACGATGTTCCACTTTCCTTTTCTCTGGATTTTTTGTGCAAAAGCGAGTTGTTCAGATGTTTGATTATAACCTCCATGACAGTCAAACGTTCATCAGGTGAAGCCGAACCGGAGCAGGGAGCATTCCCAACCATTACACAGGAATTCTGTTTGGAGTCCAAGTTAAAGAAAGTAAACACAAGAAGCTCCGACCAGAGGAACGCCGTTTCCCAGGTCTTAAACACGGAGGTCCCGTCTGCCTGCAGGACTAAATACTGGACGGGTTTTATTAAAACACTCGGAGCAGAAACAACTCCCCAGAGTTAAAGACGGAAGACAGTCAGAGAAAGAAAACGCAGAATAGAAATCATAAAAGCAAATATTTACAACGTCTTTTCCTCGGACCCTCGCTGTAGTAAAAATAAAACGATGTGTTGATTAGAGACACTAAAGGAACATTTTGAAAGGCGTTTCTGTCAAACATGCACACAGGTAGAGGTGTGATGAGTTACAGAGTCGTTTCTGGTTTCTCTTTAACCGAATTTAAACACCTGGAAACATGAGCGGAGGTGTTTAAGGGGCGGGGCTTAGTACTCAGGTGTGTTGGCCTTCCATGGCTCCTTTCTCTAACAATTCTAAATAAACTCAATAATATGGCCTAAACACCCCCTAGTGGCTGGTTTTATGCCCTGCGTCCGTTTTCACTCGCTTATCCGAGTCCGGGTCGCGGGGGTGGCAGCTCAATCCCCAGGAGTTTCCTGGCCAGTGGGTGTTATAATCCCTCTAACGTACCCTGGGGCGACCTGGGGGCCTCCAGGAGGCATCCGGACCAAATGCCCAAACCACCTCAGCTGACTCCTCTAGTCACGGAGGAGCAGCGGCTCTACTCTGAGCTCCTCACCCCCTCTCTAAGGCTGAGCCCGGTGGATTCAATCGGTGAGGACTGGGATAGCGTAGCTCCTCTTCATCACTGCAGATGCTGCCCCCTGCTCCCTCCTCCCCTCACTTGTGGACAAGACCCTGAGATTCTTTAACTCCACCCACTTAAGAATCTCTGCCCCGACCCGGATTTGGCAATCCAGCCTTTTCTGATGGAGAACAATGGCCGATCATTGCCACCTTCATGTAAACCAGTGGGATGCTTTCCTCACTAAAGAGAAAAACACAATGGCTATTACATCGTGATTGTGGGCGGGGCTTTAAGCCCCAGATCCTGACAGCTCCTAAAACACAACATGGCTCCAGTGAACAGATCACATGGCTTCACGTTTCCACAGCCTCTGGGTCATCAGTGATGGCTTTTAGAAACTTCACATCACTGCTGGATTCACCTACATGGAGGTCTGTGGTGAGTCAACTCACGCAGGAGTCAGACAGGACGTTCTGAACTAATAACCGTGTGATGCAAAACCCACGAGAGGTTAAAGGTGAATAAAATGACATCACAGGAAAACCGGAACTAATTAAAGACGACAGCAGCGCACTTTCATCTTCACCCGTCCTAGCCGTTAGCTTATCAATCCTGGAGGATGTAAACCTTTTCTCTGAACAGAGGCTGTTCCAGAAGCCAACGACCAGGAGCGTTCAGGACTTTTACACAGAAACACGCCAGAATGGCTGAAACGTGCCTTAAAAGGTAAAGTCTTCTAGTGATGTCACACACACACACACACACACACACACACACACACACCAGAATAAAACTCCTAATTAGTGCCCTGATGTCAGCTGCAGATGGTTGATGGGAGATTTAGGAATTATTCTGATTCGTTTTCCTGATGGAGGCTTCCGACCGCTCAGCCTTGAAGTTGGGAAAATACAAACGTCTGAAATCTGAACCAAGAAAAAAAATAACTTTAAAATGAAAACGGGTTTTGTTCTGAATGTGGATGACAAAGGAATGACTTTTTCTTTTTATTTCCAGAACTAGTTTGAGTACAGCCACAGGGAGAAAAACCCAACTACAGCGCCGCTAAGCAAACGAGACCAACCAGAACCAGAACCGGCACCAGCAGAGGAGCTGAAGGTCAGATCTCAGCAGAAACAACCATCAGGATGATGTTTGAAACCAGATGTGGTGTCAGCAGAGCAAATAAAGCAGTCCTAGTACGTCTTTGGCAAATCAACAGAGAGCTGCAGAAGATGAGGATCAGGATGAAGATGAGGATCAGGATGAAGATGAGGATCAGGATGAAGATGAGGATCGGGATAAAGATGAGGATCGGGATAAAGATGAGGATCGGGATGAAGATGAGGATGAGGATCAGGATGAGGATGAAGATGAGGATCAGGATGAGGATCAGGATGAAGATGAGGATCAGGATGAAGATGAGGATGAAGATGAGGATCAGGATGAAGATGAGGATCAGGATGAAGATGAGGATCAGGATGAGGATGAGGATGAAGATGAGGATCAGGATGAAGATGAGGATCAGGATGAGGATCAGGATGAAGATGAGGATCAGGATGAGGATCAGGATGAAGATGAGGATCAGGATGAGGATGAGGATGAAGATGAGGATCAGGATGAAGATGAGGATCAGGATGAGGATCAGGATGAAGATGAGGATCAGGATGAGGATCAGGATGAAGATGAGGATCAGGATGAAGATGAGGATCAGGATGAAAATGAAGAGGGACGGAGGCTGAGAAACTCCACGCTGCCATCTCCAACGATGGGCCACCATCAAGTCAAAAGTTGTTATTAGTGCAAATGGATCACAATAAATTAATACAGGATGAGGCTGGTTGTCATGGATACGCCCCCTAACTACATGCAGGAAGGTTTCCTCCCATCAGCGAGTGAGGAAGAGGATGATGAGGACGAAGGTCTCTGACGGATGCTGTGACATCTGGACCGTCTGGGTCCGGTTCAGACCACGTTTCAGAGGGTGATGGATCCTGCTGAATGACAGAACCATCTCTCTGAGGGGTCCTGTTCGGGTCTGGTTCTGAACAGGAAGACGGGTGGTACTGGCTGGGCTGGCAGTGCGGTTCGTCAGGAGTCTGGTTGCAGCAGATGGAACTGTGTGGTACCGGTTCTGTTGGCTGAAACAGGATGCAGACTTAACTTCCAGCACCACAAACACATCCAGAAAGAGTCCGACTGGACTTGGTCGATGAGCCTGATTGGAAAAATCATCCTAGAACCTGACAGGAAGTCAGTTATCGGGTCCGGACCGGGTCGGGTTAATATTCTGGCTTTACTAACAAATTGAGCCAGAACTCAGCTTGGGTCGGCCAGAACAGGAGAGGGTAGTGATTACTTGTTCAGTGGGAACTAGAGCTGGACCCGGGCCGGGCCGGACTGGTGGTCCGTGGAGCGCCGTAGAGGGTCACCGATGCTATGTGGTTATTCTGCATCACCTGGAGACAGGAAGTAGATCAGTGCTGCTTCCTGTCTCTGAACAGGAAACTGTTAAAAACCTCAGAAAGGTTGATTATTTAGGTGAAATGATAAAAAACAGGAAATAACTGGTGATGATGACATCAGGAGGGTGGGCGTTAGGAAAGACCAGGATGTCATTAGTTCTGACCTCAAATATCATCCTCTGCAGTCCGAAGCAGAAGGTGGAGCCAAAGGGGTTGGTGTTGTTGGCTGAGGAGGACCTGTCATGAGTGACATCATCAGAACGTGACATCACATCCTGAAACATGCTTCCACCTGTAAAGTGACCCAAACCCAACCTGCTTCCTTACCTGTGGAGAACCACCGGCTTTTCCATCGGATGACCCAGGAGTTCCTGGACCTGATCCCACTGAGAGACGAACAGAGACACGGCTCAGCCGACGGAGACGATGACTTCTACTGACCGCACTGATAATCTAATCTAATCTGATAACTTTTACAACAAAGAACTGATTCTGGAGTATTAATAACTATCTCTCCACCTCCTCCTTGAACCTCCACCCAGCCCAAATCCACCTGTGGACCCAGGACCCACAGGTGCTACACCGTATGAGTCGATCCTCATCCCTGTCCTGAACTACGGCCACGTGTTTTGGGAGACGACGCTCCGCAGGACAGCCGGGCTCAGCCTCCATATGAATCAAGAATCCATTCTGAATCGAATCGTCGCTCCGAGAACAGGAATCGAATCGTGAGTTGTTGTAGGATTCATACTTTTCATCAATATTCCAAACTACCAGAGTAGGGATGGGTACCTTTGACATTTGAATCGATACGGTACCAATTCTCGGCACCTAGGAATCGATACCGGTACTTAACGGTACCAATTTTCGATACTTTTGAGTGTTTAATAATTAATTAAATCTCTTTGTTATAGAATTCTATGTCCTGTACTGCTTCTCTATTTCCTTTGCTCCTCATCGCTCACACACATCATGTAAACACACCCACTGCCTTATCTCACACTTTAAATAAACTCTGTTGGCAGCCGCTCGGGGCAGACTGTACTGTCCTGAGTTGGTCTGTCACCCTTTGCAAACGGTTACATGTGTGGTTCATTTGTCTCTCTCTTATCTCCTCAGCTTTGGGTAGTTAGGTAGTTTGAGAAAATCCCTAACACTCTTTTTTAATTAAATATTTTTTTCTCAACATATTTGATAAATATCACGATAAATACCAACTGTTTGTATTTGATCACGGTAGTGTTGAAAACCTTTAACCACAGCTGTTTCTAAATGATGCAGAAACGAAAGCCAGCTCCAGGCGCTCCCGTTCCTCTCCTCCTCCTCCTCTGGAATAACTGATGGTGGGTTTTTGTAGTTTTAGAAACTGAAAATGAAACTGAAGCAAACATCTTTGCTGTGAACTACATTTACTGTGCACCTTCATCCTTTTGCCGTTCTTTTTCAAACAGTTGATTTTTCCTACTCGGAAGTCGGAATTCCCGAGGAGAAAGCGAACGCACCGTTAGCTGATAGCAACGCTAACGGGAGCTAAAATATCAGACTAACGTACCTTAAAGAGTTCATTTTTTGTTCTCATTGTATTTTTTTATTCAGTTTTTTTGATCAGCCGCTTGCCGTCTTTCTTTTGATGTTGTAAGGATGGAGAACCCTCTCGAAAACGAGATGTTTCATCATCACCCAGTTACCCATCCCATTTAGTGGCGTGGACCCAAACGTTAGAGCGCCTCCTGTCTGCCATGCTGCTAGCTCTGTTTACAGCTCGCCCGCAGCGACTGATGACATCACGCTCTTGCGCTGCTGTCTATCTCGGTAAGTCGCTGTCTCACAAGTTCTCGTTATGAAGGACGGGAACCGAAACAAGGCACCGCTTCATATCACGCGAATCTGTCCTCGGTCGGTACCACGGAATTCGTAGGTGCCTTAAAAAGTACCAACTTCAGCACCCACCCCTACCAGAGAGAGACTTGGTGAAGCCTGCTAGAATAAAAACACTCAGAAATCCTCTCCAGCCTGAGGAAACATTCCTGCTTGTTCTCCAGCTCTTTCCAAACTAATCTGAAGGGAATCTTTACGTTTCTAAAACCTGGACAGGTAACGTGATCCTCACCTTGCTGTAAGTGGTTAAGGTGCAGTCCTCCGTTTGAGAATCGGCTCCATCTGAAGAACCCAAAACAACCAATGATCAGACGGTTCCTTCAGTTTGGATCCGACGTGACTGGAAACCAACTCACCTCGCTTGATGAGCAGAGGAATCCTGAAGTCACACCGGTGGTATCTGTGAGGAGGGAGAGGGTTCAGCGCAGCAGGAATAAAACCAGAGAAGAAGATGTGGACCAACAGGATATTTACATGTTGAAGTTGTAATGCCCCGGGTAGTTGGTATGAAGCACAAACTTCTTCACCAGGTGAGTGGTCGAGTCAAACAGGATGTCCTGGAGAATCAAACTAAACTGTTAAAGGAACATTCAACCAGACGTGTGTCCATGCCGGGCTACCGTAGTCCTGCTGCACACACAGATAAGAGCAGCCTTCTGCTTTTAGACATCACACCTCATTAGTTCAGCTTTACGCTCCCAGAGCAGAGCCACCAAGGTCACTGGGTCAGAACTCCGGCTCGGATACCAGCCCAGTTCCAGATTTATGAACACAAGTGAGCCTGGACTCAAACATGGACCCTGTTACAACTTTATATGAAGCTTATATGGGGGCGATGGGGGCAGAGGAGTTAAGTGGTCGCCCCGCAATCAGAAGGTCGCAGGTTCGCGTCCCGTTCAGTCTGTTGCTATCGTTGTGTCCTTGGGCAAGACACTTAACCCGACTTGCCTGTGTTGGTGGGGGTCAGAGGGGCCGATGACGCAGAATGGCAGCCTTGCTTCTGTCAGACCGCCCCAGGGCGGCTGTGGCTACTCAGTAGCTCACCATCATCAGCAGTGTGTGAATGTGAGAGTGAATGAATAATGAAAAGTGCTTTGAGTGCCTTGAAAAGCGCTTTATAAATCCAATCCACTATTATTATTATTAAATAATAAATAACAACAGCTCTGTAGACACAGGCCGAGGACGGGAAGACGTACCACTCCCAGAGTGAAGTAGTTGAAGAAGTAGTCGTTACATTTAGAGGGAACCTGCTTGTGAGGAGACGGAGAGTGGATCTTCATCTGAAACACACCATCAAGACCGTTTTAATTTAATATCAACAGGATGGGATGAAAAAGCAGTGAGTCTGGAGAACATGGGACCAAAGAGCTCCTGCCTTGTCCTCAGACTTGTAGAAGACTTTATGTGGCGATCCCAAAGCACCCAGAACATCCTGGCAGGAATCTCCAAAGTAGATGCTCCTCTCCAGAAACCGGACTTTAGCGTCGGCCATCACACCCGGACCAGAACCTGCAACCACGACAAACAGCGGGACCAGAAACCAGCCAGGGGTCAGACGCATGTCAACAACTCAGATGGGCTGCTGTAGTCTGGAGAGGACACGCACACACACCCCAAAGGCAGTTAGGTGTGTTACCTGCAGTGAGAAGGCGGAGCTTAAGACCCAAAGGACCCACTCCATCTCTCAAGACGTCCACACAATCTGCATAGATGTTTCCAAGGAAACAAGCTAACGGCATGGCAGGAGCTCTGAAGGAGGTTAAATACCAGAGGTTCTGATTAGTCATTGGTTCATAAGTTACAAAACCATAAAACCCACATGAGCCTGTGGAACGGGAACGTCTGGTCGGAGCTGTGGGATTATCAACATCACCTGGTTTCCTGCAGGTTGTTTCCAGTGTAGATGTGCATCCTCTTGACCATGGCTCCATGTGGAATCTGAGGAAACAGGACAAAATGAAACTAGGGTTAAAAGGTCATAGCTTCTAGAACAGCCCCTGTTCAGAGAAATAGAGTTTACATCCTTCAGCGCTGATAAGCTAAAGTGTTACTTCTGCAGAACTATTCTGGTATCCTCTAACATAAAAGACGAGTTTATAAAATAAGACCAGATGGACCGTTGTACCAGGTCTCCAGTGATATAATCGAGTCTTTTGGTTTACACGCGCAGCACCAACTGTTCCCAACCTGGGTCCGTGTCCGAATTCATCCTTCGACCAGGAGACGAACTGGCAAAACGAGATGAAAGGCAGGCACTTAAACCGCTGGACTACCACGGCCAAGACGAGAGCAGGCTTGCCTAAGATGCTGTTGTAGGTGCGTTTTGTTAGAGCAGGTGTGGGCGGAGCTTCAACGAAACAAACCATTTTATTTTCGGGTATAAACTGAGGCGGATGACAATAACTAATATTTGAGATAAATCACATCTGAACAGTGCCAACGGTGAGATGTTATCGTATATTGTGCCTCCCTTTGCTCTCACGGGGTTAAAACAGCACGGTCTGGAACTTTGAAGGAAGGCGTCAATAACGAGGAAGGAAGGACGTTTCATGGATGAAATTTCCCTTTAACTCATCTTAAAGGTGAAAAACCCACCAGTGCTTCCTTTAAGCCTAAGAGCTGAAGCGTCTGACATCACAAACATCTAAGAAAACCCAAACAGGAGGTTTGACCTCAGTCTGCATGAAGGTCAGTCACATAAATCACCAGGATGTTAGCGACTTCCCCTCAGATGGGAGGAAACGGCCGATTAGCTCCTCTCACCTCGTACTTCGGAGCCTCGTTCCACGAGTCCAGCTGAAAGGAGAAGGACAGTCCTCTGAAGTTGAGATGGAACAGCTGCTCTGCAGCGTTGTAAACTGGGTGGAGAGGAGCAGGAGAACCTTCAATCAGAGTAAAAGCATCGCGCTGGGTAGTGAGGCTTCTGTGACGTACCTCCAGGGTGCGTAGCTCCAAATGACTGATCTATCTGCTCTATGGTTGGGGCGATGGCCTGAGAGTTGAAATGGACCCCACTAAAACACACACACACACACACACACACACACACAAAGCGTATTACTAACAGTGTTATGGGCTGTTACAGAGAGCACCATGAGCTGGACTCCACAGGAAGATGGACACCAACTACAAATCGCATCACTGCAGCAGATTGAATTAGCGTGATTGGCTGAGCAGCGGAAGGCCCGTCACGGTTCAGCTTTGCTTCAGCATCCAGACACCAGATCAATCTCAGCGGGTCGGTTTCTACTCACCAGTATTTCAATTTGACTTTGCTCAGATCGTACACTTCAATCACCTGCCAGACAAAAAGAAACCCAGTGATTATTTATTAGGGTCAGAGGGTGATGCTGGTGTTGTTATGGTAACAAGTCACCTTGAGTCTCTGGTTTGTGGCATCAAACAGCAGCTTAATCCCATCTTGGGTCAAGTTCAGTATGAGGTCATGACTGAGCGGCGTCTGGAAGGACAATTAAAAAATATCTGTAATCAGGATACAAAAGGTCAGAGCAGCAGGTCTCAGATCAGCCCTGAGCCTGGATCTCATCGCTCCAAGAGAACCTGACTGATATTCTAACTAGACCCAAAGCAGCTCGTTGGAAACAGAGAGTCGTGCTCTCTGGAGGAGAGGAGGTGCAAGAACAATAACTTCAAATGATCTCTGCTGTTCAGCGGTGATCTAAAGTCCGAGTCTTTGTGGGAGCTGGTTTGGGCCCTTAACCGGACGCTGAGCAACATCTCTGACGTGTGTGAGAGCAGATATTTACCTGTTCGCTGTATAGCACCTGGACATTTTTGATGATGCGGCAGTGTTTCTGGAGGATACAGATGGCCTGGGAAAATGGCATCCCTGCACACAGAAACCAAGTCACACACATTTGTTGTCTTCCATTTAAAGCTGGTGTGTGTGTGTGTGTGTGTCGCTCACCTAAGGCGAATTCCCATTGCTCATTTCCTAGTGATCTCTCAGGGACCACCTCCAGATCCAGCATTGGCGAGTAGTGGGGGGCGGCTCAGCACACCTCAAGACTCAAAGGGACCCTCTACCTGCTGCTCCTCCCTGATCACAGCACCTCAGGGGGCTACGCCAGCTCACATCTATCCACGTCCTCTTCTAAAACCACCAGGTTTATTTAACAGGTGTTTACCTGGAAGACACACCTGGTTTATCTCATGTTATAAAACAGAGAAGGTGTCAAATAATCCAGTTCCTACCCGGACAGGTTAAAGGTGAAGACACTCACCATGGGAGGGGGGAGGGGGTTCAACAGCTGTCAGTAAACCACGGTCAGCTGTTCATCTAGCAACTGTTTGTTTGTTTGTTTCTAAAACCAATACCACGAGCTGAACAGGCGCAGATGAGTGGATTAAAGCCAAGCGTTCACTGTGGACCTCCGCGCACCAACAGCTCTGCTCAGCCAACTCAACCCGTAGACAAGCACCGAGCCTCGGCTAGGTTTCCTCCAGCCGGGCGGTTACGAAAGCTCCAAACAAACAAGCTAGCGTTAGCAAGCACTTAGCCGCACGGCTAGCTGTGCAGAATAAATATAAACAACGAACAAGCTGACCCAAAAACCCTGACTTAACACAGAAAGAGTTGGTGTTACAATTCACAACGTCACGACTCAAACAAAGAGCCTCCGTCGTTGCTGGTTTTCTTCAGCTCCGAGCAGCAGCGACACTAGCTCCTCCGCCGCTGCCAAACACGCAGCACGTCCTCACGGCCCGGCCCGGTAAACGCGTCCGTTCCCCGACCTTTAACGGCTCTCCGGTGTCGAGCGGCGATGAGAGCGACGCGGCGGCCGAACAAACACAACGGCAACTTCAAGATATCAACAACACAGCCAGCCAGCGGAATCAGCTGATAGTTCAACTTCCTGCGCTCCGAGCACGTACAGCGCTGCGTGATGACGTCATATCACACGTCATATCCCTGTTCAAACTGCCCACGGTAGGTGCAGGGTTTTTTGAATAACTAACTAACTAAATAAAATTGAACGCTGAATGCTGGAAATGATAGCTGAAGCTGTTTCCGTGCCACCAGACTGCATCTGGATCAGCTTATAATGCACAGAACTACTGGCTACCTCCCCTCAACCATATCCCTACTCCTACTGTGCTGCTCCCCCTGTGCGGCCTCCAGACAACTTCAGCGGTTCAAGTGGAGATGGCTGTTGCCTCATCATTTGGCATTGCCAAGCCCAAACGCTCGGAGCTTCCCCAACGGAGAGTAAAACAGATTCCACAACACATGCACGAACTGATTTGTGAACACAGAAAAAGTCCAAACATGGATTTTATTTCATGGAGCAGTGCAAATGTTCCATGGAAGAGAAATTTAGATTTTTCTTACTTTTTGTTTCATTTATATTGTTTGTTTGGTAGAGTGACGTATGAACAGCCCTATTGAACATGGTCATGTTAAAAGATGCCTCATCTTTGCTTCCTGAGCTGCCCTGCACCACTGGTTTAGTTTATTTAAATAAAACTTCCTTTCTTTCTTACATGAGAAATGGAAAGAATCATTTGTTCACAGCCAGAGGCAGCTTGATCTATTTTCGCTTATTTTTAAAATAATAATAAATATTCAATAAAACCGTTAAATATCCATTCTTTTTTCATTAATATTTATCCCACACAAGCTGACCAGAGTTCCCAGTAACATATAAACAACACAATTCAACGATTTCACTTGAATTAACATTCCTGCTGCCGCCCGAGCGCACATTGTGCTCCGCGTGAACTGGTCACCTGCCTGTGCGCAAATGTCACGTGAGGAGCGCTGAAGAGAAGCGCTGACAGAGGGATTCAGAGGTCTGTCTGGACATCCTGTCAAGTTCTGGAATTAAAATACAAGAACTTTCTGTCTTTTATTTGTGTCTGACGCTCCGCTGCTGCGCTCCATCACCCGTGCTTCTGCGACTTTACCTCACTGGCGCAGCAGCGAGCGCAGCGCACTCTGCTATGTTTCACAGATCTCTTTGATCTGCTTAAATCGTTAAAAATGAAGCCAGGCAGCCGTTTTTCTGGAGGATTGAGAGGAGATGCAGAAAAATCTAAAAAAAATCTATGTACCCTAGGGGGGGCTTCACCAAAAGTAATTGAGAACCACTGCTATAGAGGATTTTGCAGCATCAGTTGGAGCCCTAGTAGGCACAATGCAAGGCCCCTCATCTGCAGAACTAAGATGTGGTTCACATGGTGACACACTGCTTGCACAGCTGCCTGCTAACTTAAGAGATGCCTTTGCTGAATACTGTTTTAACAAAGGAATCATCCAGAGCAGCAGTGACACAGACATACACTCTACCAGATCTTGCAGAGTGGCTTGATAAGAAAGTTCAGACAATCAGGCGTCTCGGGGGATACATGCCCCCCAGATCCTACCCACACTGACAGCAGGGAGCTGGGATGCACCTGATAACTAAGTTTGCAACTATAATTGCAAAAAAAAGTATGTGACTCCTGTGGGATTATGTGGATTTCTGCACAAATTGGTCATAAAATGTGATCTGATCTTCATCTAAGTCACAACAATAGACAATCAGTCTAAACTAATACCACACAAATAATCCCAGCTGCCACGAGCTTGGACGAGTCACCAAAGTGATCCCCAGTGATGACGGCCGGATACGCACCGCTGAGGTGAACATTAAAGGGTCATCATACACGAGGCCAGTGGCCAAACTCATTCCCTCACCAAAAATGCCTGAAGACAGATACTGCTTCTACAGTCAGGCATGGAAGTTTGTGACATTTCAGATTCCCCAAGTAAATCTGACGGCGACTGTGCAAACGTCCCTGATTTGCTGTGCTTGGAGGAGGAGCCAACTGCCAACGGAGGAGGTGCTTGGTCCCAAATCAAGAAAAAGGACGGAAAAACACGGACTTCCAGACGAGCAGATCAGCTCATAACAGACTTTACGTAGCATACAGCCTGCTACAGTAGCAAAATCATATTATCCTGCGTTTGTTAATGCAGAGTAAACCATCTTTGGTACGTTCATCCTGTGTCTGTCTGATTATTCCTTTAACTTTTTGTTCTTTTTAAAACACAGATAGGAGATCTTATTTACCTTTTTTATGCTGACGTTTCGGCCATCACTGTGGCCTTCTTCAGAGCTAAGCTGCTGAAAGCAGCTTCACTTCCGCTTCCGTTTATGTGCGGGCAGCAGGGGACGACGATATCGCCCCCTGCTGCCCGCGCTGTCCTCCTCGATGACACAGTCCCATGCGTGGTCTAACGTGTATACTCCGTCGTCCCTGTTCATGGTCCCATGTCCACGTCTCCTTATCTCGATAGCTTCCCTTATCCATCTCTTATATTTATGTTGTTCAGTGTTGACAATCCTTGTTCTGTCCCAGTCCATGATGTGGTTTTCTCTGGTGCAATGGTCTGTGACTGCTGATTTCCTTATTGTGTTCTCTGCTTCTTGTTTTGCTGCTCTTGTGTGTGTTCTGCTTGTCTCTTTTTCACATTCTTTTCTGTGTTCTGCTGTTCGTGTGTCAAGTTGGCGTCCTGTTTCTCCTATATATGTTTTATTGCATAATTTGCAAGGGATTTCGTAAATGACTCCGCATTTTTTTCCTGCTGGGATCTTGTCTTTGGGGTGTACCAGTCTTTTTCTAACTGTTGTGTATGGTTTGATTGGTGTGTTTATCTTGTGTTTTCTCATTGTTGCTACTATTTTTTCTGTCGTTCCTTTGATGTATGGGAGGGTTATTACTGGCTTTGGTTCCTGTTTCTCTGGGTTTTTCTTTCTTTTTGGTTGTTCTATTCTTTCTGCTCTTGTTTGTTGTTTCCCCCTACTAATCGCCCATGCTGGGTATCCACAGGTTCTTAATGAGTTGTGTATGTGCCTGTTTTCTTGACTGCTGTCTTGTTTTTCTGTTATAATTTTCGCTCTGTTGTATAATGTTCTTATCACTGACATTTTGTGTATCGTGGGATGTTCTGATGTCCATAGTAAATATTGATCTGTGTGCGTTGGTTTTCTGTATATATTTATTTTAAGCGTTCCATCTTGTTTTTTGCTAATTTCCATGTCCATGAATGTAATACTGCCCTCCGTTTCTTCCTCATATGTGAACTTAATGTTTCCTGTGTCGTCTATGTTGTTTAAATGCTCTGTTATTGCTTGTGTTTGTCCTTCGGGTATGATTTCCAATATATCATCTACATATCGCTTCCATAACTTTATTTGACAGTTTTCGGGTGTAGTGGTTAATGCTTTTTGTTCCAAATCTTCCATGAAAAACTCGCAGAGGGTTGCTGATAACGGATTTCCCATCGCGAATCCTTCCAGTTGTCTGTATATTGTCTCGTTGTAAATGAAATATGTAGAATTTGCCACCAGTTTTATTAGCTGTGCTATGTCCTCAATTGTTAGATTTGTTCTTTTTCGTAGGGTTTTATCTTGTCTGAGTCTGTCTATTACTATATCTATGGTTTTTATTGTTGGTGTCTTAGTGAAAAGAGATGTGACGTCATGTCAACACCGAACAACATAAATACAAGAGATGGATAAGGGAAGCTATCGAGATAAGGAGACGTGGACATGGGACCATGAACAGGGACGACGGAGTATACACGTTAGACCACGCATGGGACTGTGTCATCGAGGAGGACAGCGCGGGCAGCAGGGGGCGATATCGTCGTCCCCTGCTGCCCGCACATAAACGGAAGCGGAAGTGAAGCTGCTTTCAGCAGCTTAGCTCTGAAGAAGGCCACAGTGATGGCCGAAACGTCAGCATAAAAAAGGTAAATAAGATCTCCTATCTGTGTTTTAAAAAGAACAAAAAGTTAAAAGAGTAAACCACACACACACACACACTTACACACACACACTTACAAAAGTTCACATCGATGCAGAAAATGAAGACTTTACCAGTACCTGTTACTGTGGATGGAGTGGGTCAAACCAATCCTTGGAGTAGTTGCAGTTCTGAAGACTTGGACCAGCAAAAATACCAACTCTGAATCAGGATCAGCTGTCGGCCACGCTGCTCTCACCTTAGACGTCAGACCCCTTTTACTGGACTGAAACCACCATCGTGCAGGTCCAAGGTGTCCACCCCACCCCCGCACTCTACACCAATCCACAGGGTCAGACTGGGTCGGTCTGTTTTCTGATGCTCTGTTCATTAGTTTTGGAAACGCAAAGGTAAATTATTCTGTATTTACAGAAATACCCCCTACCCCAATATAATATAATATAATAAATATAATAAATATAATATAATAAATATAATATAATATAATAAATACAATATAATGTAATATAATATAATATAAATACAATATAATAAATATAATATAATATAAATACAATATAATGTAATATAATATAATATAAATACAATATAATATAATAAATATAATATAATGTAATATAATATAAATACAATATAATGTAATATAATATAAATACAATATAATGTAATATAATATAATAAATATAATATAATGTAATATAATATAATAAATATAATATAATATAAATACAATATAATGTAATATATAATAAATATATAATGTAATATAATATAATATAAATACAATATAATGTAATCAAATATAAATATATATTGTAATATAATATAATATATAATATAATAAATATAATATTGTGTTTGTGTAAAGTAGAGACAAGGCAGGACTTGATACACGTTTATTATGGCAACCATCCAACAATTTGAAATGAAGTCAGATCAGCCTCCTGTGTGAGGATGTAGATGAAGAAACAAACGAAACACAGAGAGAACGAGCTCGCAAACGTCAGAGCAGCTTCAAACAAAAGAGACGATTAACAGTTAAAGCAGGAAATAATTCAATCAAATGTTTACCCATTTGTTTTAAAGCCAGCGTTGAGAAAAATAAAAGCTGGCTAGAGTCTGTTTCTGTTTAACTCTGTTCACTTCAGAACTACAGCTGATCTACACACCTCAATGAGGGGCCTTCGTTTAGAGAAACAGAGATCCGTTTTCATCAGACGCACCACCTGACAGGCAACGGGCCAAATTACCAACGCCTCTAATCTCAATAATGTTCCTGTAGGTTATGTTTGAATAAAGAATCAAACATTTATAGTACCTTTATTATTTTAACATCATTAATATCAATTATAACAGTTCTCATTTTTTAATTTTTGGTGTGAAAGTTAAAAAGATTCTGTTACACGGTTATTCAGATAGAAAAGTTAACTGCTGTAGAATTCTAGAGAAACAACTGGTTTAATAAGTTAGAATAAACTAGGAGTCAAGCTTTCTTGACTGGTCTTCGCTAATCTCTCTTGCTCTACACGGAGGTTGCTCATCGATAACAGGCAGGATATGAAAAACTGAAAATCGGAACCATTTGCTCCAATCCAAAATGATCCATTCTTACATTTGCTGCAACATGAACCGTAGTTTAAATCCATTTAATCTGAACATCCGTTTTTGCTCAGGAGGACGCGGTGGTGAGACGGGTTCCTGAGCCTTCACTCAGTTCCATCAGCTCAGCTAAAGGGAACCTAGACAGGAATCCACACTCGTCATTCAAATCTCCTAATAAAAACAGCTTTAATCTGCAGATGTTTATGGTGTGAAATATGCCAGGTTAAAGTTAACCTGCTGAATATTCACAAGTTACCGGTTATCATTTGAACCCTGACATGATGACATGGCTGCAATTTCAGAGAAAACTATAAATAAACAGTTTGATCAAGAAAACAAATATTTCAGATTAAACTCTTTGAAATTCCGAATTCTTAAATTTAATTTCCCTCAAAACCTCTCTTAAACTACCATAAATGCACGTAGATGGTTGTTTATAAAATCAGTAAACTCATTAATATGTCAGACTTGGAGGAACAGTGATATGAAAAAGATTTAGTCATAATAAAAGAGTCCAGAACACTAAAATAAAACCTCAAAAAGCTTCTAAAAACATGAACTGAGTTCATCCACAAACAAGTGGATTTAGATTTCTTCACAATGCAAAAGAAAACAACAACATTAATGAAAGTCATAAAAAGTCAAAGCAACAGAATTCCTCAAACATCCCAAAATTCTGCTGAAGGTTTGAAATGTTTACTCAGATTTACACAACAGAACCCGATGCTTCCTAACAGAGATGAACGCTGAGCAGAAAGATCCAGAATGATAACAAAATAAAAAGTAAACATCATGACCTTCACACAAACAAAGTAAAACCTCTGGTTTCATCCCACTGGTGCTAAAACGAGACAGGAAGAGCAGCCTGGTGGTGGCGAGGAACATCTGGATGACTGATCGCAGATCCCGGACCTGTGACACGAGGTTTTATTCCAACCCAGTTTTAATCAGGTCTTTGTCTCTCTTAGGTGGCTGCTATGGTGTTTTAGACTTAAATGCTTTACATGAATTAAAATAAACTTCTACAGATCAGTCATCTTTATTAGGAGCCACCTGCATCACTAGCTGAACATAAATGGGGGCTTGTCCGGGATTCTAGGGATCATACAAGATCATTTCATTGTTTTAATTAGAATTAATGTAACCCTGAATTAACATGAGAAAAAACAATAAAACAGAAATGTTCCACCTGTTTTTAGCAACAACCAGCCTGATCACCCAGGTTTTCCTGAGTGATCTGATAATAAACAAGCTGCTACTACGAGCGTAGGGTTGGAAATCACATATATGAAGACTAGAGGTGTGATGGTACAGGTGTTCATCCCGTCACAGTTTGGTGCAGATGTTTGGCACAGGGTACATGAGAGTAAACCCTAACTGGGAGCTGGTCAGCGCTCCCATTGAGAATCAGACACTTTTCATTTATCTGCATTTGTTAAAAGTCGCAATAGAAAGGAATCAGAGGAAGTGAAAGTTGTGCTTCAGAATATCATGCAGAAGATCACGTGGAAATGTTTTCAGGTCGATCCGCAGCAGCAGTGAGGGGCAACATGCTGCAAGTATGGCAAGCAGGTATGTGTTATGAGTAATGTAACTCATCAAAATTCCTGTTTGATACTTGCCCAGTAGGACTGTTTAGAGATCAGATTAGATAAAAATCACAGATTAATGCAGTTTTTTATTTCATAGTGAAGTTAACAGCTGACTGATCCTGTCTTGATGTACATGGCCTCTTTGTCTGACTCTGGAAAAGTTACTTTGATTTTTACAAATGAAAACAAAAAGGGCCTTTTCTTGTTGTACCGTACCATTACCGATCTGTGAGCCTCATACCGAAGTACGTACCGATCTGTGAGCCTCATACCGAAGTACGTACCGATCTGTGAGCCTCATACCGAAGTACGTACCGATCCGTGACCCTCATACCGAAGTATGTACCGATCCGTGACCCTCATACCGAAGTACGTACCGATCCGTGACCCTCATACCGAAGTACGTACCGATCCGTGACCCTCATACCGAAGTACGTACCGATCCGTGAGCCTCATACCGAAGTACGTACCGATCTGTGACCCTCATACCGAAGTACGTACCGATCTGTGACCCTCATACCGAAGTACGTACCGATCTGTGACCCTCATACCGAAGTACGTACCGATCTGTGAGCCTCATACTGAAGTACGTACCGATTTTTGAGTCTCATACCAAAGTATGTACTGATCTGGAATCTGGGATAGCTGAAAAGACACTGACACAACAAGTCAGTGACTCGATGCAGTCTATTGGGTTCCTTATATAGGAAACTTTTAACTAATTGTGATAATGAACTGAACTCAATTGGAATGTTTACTTTGTGAAGAGCCTTGAGGCGACTCTTGTCGTGATTTGGCGCTATAGAAATAAACTGAATTGAATCTGTGAGCCTCATACCGAAGTATGTACCAAACCACACTTTACCATCACACCCCTAATGAAGAGTAATCTTGTGGAGGACAAAACTAATTACATCACATAGTGCAGCAACCCCTCAGAAGAGAAGGTTCTGGGCCTCCTGATAAAAGCCTTTGCTCAGATGAATCCGGAGCTAAAATCTGGATTCATCAAAGCCTGTTATGAAATGAGACAAATAAAATTAAAAGCTTTTACCCTAACATCTTGGCAGAAGTGTGTATGGTTTCCTCTCCTCTCATCTTTTTAAATGCATCCATGCCCCCCCCCCCCTCCAGCAAAGGGAACTTTGGTCTCAGAACAGCAGCAGGTTTCAGGACGTTAGCTCAGCGTAGTGGATGTTCACGCAGCCATGTGGGCAGGTGTGAGGCGTTGTGACACGAACCATCGACACAGCACTCTGCAGGTGAACCGACCGCGACCCTGAGCCACTAGAATCTCTCTACTCCTCCTCCTCTAAATGATCACCTCTTCCTCCGTATCCATAACCAATCAAAGAGATTTTTTGGTACCAGAAACGTTTTTTTGGGATCAGTTTCTATCAAACCTAAATGAATAAACATGAATTAATAAATTTGACTAACGTTCTTCCTCTGGTTCTGCCTTTTCTTCTACGTTTAAATATATGTAAGTACATTTCTTTGGTTTCCATTTACATTAATTTAGTTCTGAAAGTATTTTTTACATTCGAATTGTAAAAAAATATTTGGCATGTAGAAATAATTTGGTCAAACTTTAATAAAATATTATGATCTGATGAAGTTTTCGTTTGAGCCGATTGTGTTGAGCGTGTGCAGACTGCTAGCCTCGTCTTCCTCCCTCCATTAGCGCATCTTGTGTTCCACGTCAGCGTTGGCCATGTTTGAGCCAGGGCTGGGGTCCTGCTGTCGTCTGGACTGGGGAGAGACCAGGATGGAGGGATGAAGGAGGGAGAAGGGAGCGAGGAGGGGACAGAGGGAAAACCGAGAGAATGGGTTGAAAGGGGAAAACACGTTAAGTTTCAGAGAAATCTGTCAAAATCTGACTTCCTACAGTTTTATTAAGTGTTTCTAAAAGTCCCACACGGGAACATGTTTGTGACGAAACAAACAAAAACCCTCAGATTGTTCTGAAGGGAATCAGCTGAAAATCCAGCAGAGGAGCTCAGGATCAATTCTGTTTTGTGACAAAAAAGCTTCACATAAAATATTTAGAGTATAAAACCTCTAATTTCTCCTCCAGCTTCAGCTCAAATTCATCATCTCATTTCATTTCACTGCTTTTAATGCACACAGGTGAAGATTAACCTCAAATATAACTCATCACTTTTAAGCCGCTCTGCCAGGATTAGAACGTTCCTCAAAATAACCTACAGTATAAATCTGGTGGGAATGTTATTATTATTTCATATAAAAACACAAAAAATGATTCTTATGAGACACTTTTCCAATAAACAATTGAAATATATAAAACTTGGTTTTCTGTTTAAACAGAAAAACACGTATCTCCTACTTTTACGCCTCGTTGAATTCTAAAGATGTCATTCATCTCCACGCTTCGTCGCAGTAACACGTTTCCCATGGTGCTTTGAGCTTCATCACAAACATTAAAACTGCTTTCACAGATTATAGTTTGGGTTTTTTCTCCTATATCATTATGAGCTACTTTAGGATTAATTTGTGTGGTTTTGTATTTAATATATGCCGTCTCTGTCAGGAAACTAACCCTAACAGGACAAGCCTCCTCTGGTTAAATAAAATAATTATTTCATCAAAAGCTACATTTTTGACTATTATATAACAGACATTAAGGAATACGTGTAATAGTTTGTAACAGTAGCTGTGAAACAGAGCCTTTATATTTGCTAGTCCATATTTCTAGAAAAAGATTATTATGGGTTTTTATCAGAGAAGCTTTAAAAACAAGAGTTTGTTTTTCCGTTTATTAAAGCTGCTCAAAAATAAAATCACCACCAGAGGGGGCCAGAGAGCTTCACTGCTGTTTTCCCTGATGTTGGTATTTTAGTAAAGGTATTTGGCAAACTGACATGCAGACACATAAACCAGCAGACATGCAGACTGTCAGTCTCTGAGAGAGAGAGAGAGAGCGAGAGAGAGAGAGAGAGCGAGAGAGAGAGAGCGAGAGAGAGAGAGAGAGAGAGAGAGAGAGAGAGAGAGAGAGGGAGAGAGAGAGAGAGAGAGAGAAAACCTTAAAAAAAATTTCACGAGGAGCTGCAGAGTGAGTGTGTTTGTGATGCCGGGTATGAACCTCGGCTGCCGTGGTGAATATTTGTGGTTCTGTGTTTACACTCGAGTGATAGCTGAGAGGATCTGGCCCCGGCCCGGGAAGCAGAGGTGAGGAGGTGCAGTAGGAGGTGAAGCCGAGAGCAGACAGACACGCAGACGGAGATAGTGAAGGGGTTATTTAGTCCAAGTGGAATGTAGTGTGTGTCATCTCAGTGACTCACCATAGTAGCAGCACACACACACACACACACACACACACACACACACACACACACACACACACACACACACACACACACACACACACAGTGTGTCATGCTACCGTTTTGACTCCGTACAGCCAGACTGGCTCCTCTGTTGTTTAATAAAAACTGCTGCTTTTAAATATTCATGTGGTTGAATTACAGTCACATGACTTCAGATCAAAGCGGAGCTGCAGGGAACACGAGTCGTCCTTGTTTGTCCCAGTACCACCAGCAGTATGTTGATGTCAGAGGAGGTGTTTATAGAAAACCGGGTGGATTTTTATCTTTATTTGGCCTGATGATCTTTAGGTAAACCTCAAATAAAATGAAATAAAACCTTCTCCTCGCCGGAGAACTGGACTCTGAATCAGGATTAGTGAAGAATCACGTTAATCAGCTGTAACTTAAACTAAGAGACACTTTTTTATCTTTACTACATTATTTGATGATGTTAAGATTTGAAGCCCTCCCATGATGCATCACCTCATTCAGGTTCAGGTCTGGACATCAAGCTGTCTAATTATTTATCTGACTGATTATTACTTTAGTTCATCTGTGGGAATTTTAGCTGACTGGTGCTCCACAGGGTTCTGTACTTAGACCTTTCATTCCATCGTGTTTTCATGAATCTGTATTGTGGCTGAAGCTGACATTTAGATTTATTGATATAAAAGCAGGTTAAACTGATCTGTTAGTCTGATGGAGACCTGCAGAGTTTTTGTTTATTTTTGTTTTTCTCTTCTTTAAGTCTTCCACAGTTTGGATCCAGCATTCCTGGAAAGTTTACCACCGTGCAAAGGACAATGTTACTGAATGCATCTTATTCCTGCTGATTCCTAAAACAGTTTAAATTGTTACACTTTTCTGTTAAGCTGGGGTTTGAAAACTAAACCAATAATTTACTCCCATATATATATATATATATATATATATATATATATATATATATATATATATATATATATATATATGTGTGTATTTGGTTTTGTTTTTGTTAATTTTGTACAAACATAAATTAAGTTTTTTATCAAACATGTTGGAGCTTTGTTGCTTTAGATTATTTTACTTTCTCATTACTTTTGGAAAATCAAGACACCTTGAAAGGCAAAGGAATGTTTTTTTTGTTTTTTTTCAAATGGAAAAAATCCATTAAGCAAAAAATTTAATTCTTTGCTTAAGCCCCGAAGGGTAGGTAAAAAAATGTTTCTGTTGTCTCATTATATTAAATTATATATATTATATTATTTATATTATATTATATTATATATTATTTATATTATATTATTTATATTATTATCTATATTATATTATTATTTATATTCTATTATATATTATATTATTTATATTATATTTTTTATATTATATTATTTATATTATCTATATTATATTATATATTATATTATATATTATTTATATTATATATTATATTATATTATATATTATTTATATTATTATTTATATATTATATTATATATTATTTCTTTTCCTGTGTGTTGGGTGAAAAAAAAAAGATAAAAATGAGCCAAAAGAAAAACCTTTTCCCTCGTTGTCTGTAGTTTTTCTGTGAAGTACATCAGACACATGGACGCATCCTGACAGGAGTTCATGAGAGCATGAAGACATGAGGCAGCAGACAGGTGAGGTTATTGTATTTGGACTTGAGTCCTGAGCAGTTTGGTGGATCTGGGTCAAAATCAACGGGCATGGTTGCTGCTAATCATCGGGGCCGGAGAGCTTTTGGTATCGACCCGGAGACAAATGGATGCCTGAAGGGTCGCCGGAGGCTGCTTAACCACAACTCAATACAGCCCAGCAGTGTGTGTGTGTGTGTGTGTATGAGAGAGAGAGAGAGAGAGAGAGAGAGAAGGAACTTGCAGCAGATTTGCTGTTCCTGCAGGTTTGTGCACCTGCAGAGTGTTTCACTCTGTGAATGGGGGGGGTAGCAGCGATCGATGCTAATGATATATTAATGCTTTCAGGGCCGACTTATCATTCACCAGCTCTCTGCTGAAAATCTGAGTGTGTGTGTGTGTGTGTGTGAAATTTCTTCCAGAATAAAGATGTTTTCTGGATTCATCGCTCCTCCATCCATCATGCTGACAGACACCTGCTGACCTTGGATAATTGGAACGTCTGATTTTAGATGAAAAATCTCCTCTGAGCCAAAACGTCGGGATTAAAAAGCAAACTGTTTATGATCAGCGAGCATCAAAAGGTTCTGCTGCTGAGCCTTGGTGTTGTTTTAGACAAAACCCAAACCCACCGAGTTGTTCGGGGCTGATTATTTCATATTTTAACTTTTTATTCATATCTGGCAACGTGTTTATTTTAGAAAAAATGGTTTTAAAGCTTTTCCACGGTTAACAATCAAAAGTGAATTAAAGCTGGTCTTTTCTCTTGCATCTGAACAAAGGAACGACAAACAACATCAGTGGATCAGCAGCTAGCCCGTCACACTGATGGGGGGGGGGGGGTCGGACCACAGAAATGCATTCAAACTCGTCAGTCACACCCAGAGAGAAACCTCAGATCTGTGTGTGTGTGTGTGCGGGGGGTGTCAGGGTCGAGGTTAGACTTCAGTCATCTGAGACGAAACATCCCTGCAACACTCAACAGAATCCACTGACTTTAATCTGAAGTCCCAGATTAGGATATTTAAACCGATCGTGTCGCAGAAACAGATTAAAAAAGAGACTCCCAGGTCCCTAAATCATCACTATCATCACTATTAAACATAAATAAAAATCAAACTACATTAATTAAAGCAAAACACAAAAAACATCTGAACCCTCTCACATCTAAACCAAGAAAAATGCAATAAAATGCTCCACTCATGGTGCTTTTGGGACATTAAGGGTTAATCATTCATGTAAAGCATAACCCTTTCATTGTGCTAGAATCAACATGAAGTGCTCTAAGAAGGTAGCCTCAGGTAGATGTACATCCTATAGATGTGACTAAATCATTTTGCTTCAGCAAACGACGGTCTAGATTCTGGGCGAATAAAAGGCTTTTTTAGGATTAAAAAATTATTTTAGGATTATTTCTGTAAAATTATTTTAAATCGCATGTACGTAAACACGAACTGCAACAAAAGCAGAGAAGAACTTCTACGGGAGCCTGGAAGTCCAAACAGGAAGTCAGTGGGGATAAAAATGTGTTTTTTCAGGATGACTGGATCTAGAAATGTGTGGAAAAGTCTCACAGAGTGCTGCCGGTGTGTTCTGCTTTCATTCTACCATCTTGTTCTGCTTGCAGTTCAGAGAGGAAGTGATGTCATTCAGAGGGAAAGACAAATTAAAAGCATGATTACAAAACAAACTGAGCAAATCTTCCTCCATTAGGAGCTGAAAAGCACCGGAGCGTCAGGTCGGAGCAGATTTAGAGGCTGGAGTGGGACTTTTATCGATCCAAAGAAAGAGACGGTTTTATTTTTCTGTCGGGGGGGTGGAACATGAGATCAGTCAGATGAAAGATGACCTTCAGTTAACAGCTCGCCCTCTTCTCTTTCTCTCTTTAATAGAACGCTTGTTCTAACTGGTCTCGTTAGTTTATTACTTTACTTTTTTATTTTAGTTTCACTGATGCTAAAAATAACTAAAGAGCGGTTTAGTTTCATGGATGTTTTTTCGTTTGACAGGATGGGTTAGGATTAAAGCCGCAATAGCAAAATCTGCAAAACAAGCTAGCTTTTAAACACCTCACGGAACTCTCACCCCTCCCGTTGGCCGTCATCCCTAGGCCACGCCCCCAGAACCCGCATCGCCAAAGGAAACGAGCTAGCGGTAAACACCAGCCTCCATTTTCTAGGTCCAAACGTCTTTTGTTGTCCGTGACTTCAAATGGTGTTTTTCTTTTTGGGACTCTGGTAGTTTGTCCTAAAGATGAAGTGGTAGCAGCCGGCTGTTTCTCCTTCTCTGATGTTATTGAGGGAGAACCTCTCACACCAGTGGTGTTCTGGTGCTGAATACGGGAGTGTGGAATGAGTGGAGGACCCAGGGAAGTGCGGCGGTTCAACCAGATGGTCCAGTGATTGGTTCTGGTCTGAAACGTGTTATTGGTGGAGGTTTTAGACACATGATAGAGAACCTCTTTATTAATATGTTTTTAATCTCCACAACACATTTACAGCGATACGATGTTAGAACGTTGTTAAGAGGCATGAAAACCATACTTGCCAACCTTGAGACCTCAGAATTAGGGAGACATTCAAAAGTGCCGGGGTGGGGGTATTCACTCACAAGTAAAAGAAAAATAAAGATTTTTTATTTTGACATAATTATAAAACATTAGGGCTAAAGGAGATGGGACACAATCTTAGCTGCCCCAGATTTTGTCCAGTACAGCAATAATCCCCAGACTGGTTTATAATTTTTTTACTTTATTGATAATCACTATACTGTAGATAATTTATTGATGCCCTGTTTACACTGAGTTGTAAATGGGACCCATATAGCATATATGTTGATTGTTTCACCTCCTTTGATCAGTGCATCATTCAGTAGTTTCACAAAATAATTTTATGATTTTCTTTCCTTAACAGAATGGACACTTAGGGAGCATACAGTCTATTCTACACATTATTTAATAAGCTAGCGGCACTTAGACCAAACTAAGAAGCACATGACTCTGAACAGAAATCAGAGTCTCTTCTGCAGCCTTGGCGTGGTCTGTAAGTTAAAGTGTTACACAGTTCATTTAGGAGAAAAACCATGGATTGATGTCGCTACAAATACAAGGAAATGTTGTTGTTTTTTAGCCTATGTGAGTTATCAGACTTCCAACTTAGTGTCTTTAAATGTATATTTTGGCCAAATCCACCTGTTAAGATGCAGCAATGTTTTTCCACAGACCTGCAGTGTTGTGAGTTTCATGAGTCCACAGAGTTTAAATAACTTAGTTCTGCTCTTGAGTATCAACAGTGATGCTCATAAACCTTTAGACGGGCTTAAACTGTTATGCTGTTGGTTTAAAAAGCAGGAATGTGATCCGTTATTAGGAACCAGGCAGCAGAGAACGTAATTGACTTTAAAACATTCGTCTTAACCGTGTTAAAAACCGTCAATTCTTTCATTTATCTGCCCAAAGTCGTGGCTTTTTCACTGATAAGAAACTTGTTAATAACGCGAATATATTTTAATTTAGCCTCGTCGCTCTTATTCTAATCATTTACTTCCTCAACGAGCGGCTGAGCGCTGCGCGCTCCCGCTGCAGGAAGTTCAGAGCAGAGCTGAGTGAAGTTAGCTTCCCACCCACGAATGGTTAGTGCTACGTTTGTGCTGGAAGCTGCTGAAGATGGTTTGCTGAGCAGCATGCGCGCTGCCGCTGGAACAGACAGCAGCAGCGGTTAGGCAGAAATTTGCATTGATGTCCGGGTGGAAATCGGGAGAAATTTGGGAGAATAGTGGCTCCGGGAGTCTCCCGGAAAATTCGGGAGGGTTGGCAAGTATGATGAAAACACGTTTTAAGCTAATTTATTTAGCAGATTTGCTGTTGGAGCTTTAAAAGTCTCTTCTGGAGGAGTTTTCTATGTGTGCATTTATGCACCGTAACCATGGAAACAGGCTCATCTCCTGATGGTTTTGTCATACAACAAAACATTTTTCACATTTAAACATCACAGGTGCATGCAGACTTCACAAACAAGCAGAAAGGCAAAAAGTACAAAAACTTCCTGCACCTATTGACACACACACACACACACACACACACACACACACACACACACACACACACACACACACACACAGGAGGTGGTTTAGTGCATGACAGTGTGATAGACGGTGAGAAGTGAAGGACACAGACCCTGTTCTTTCTGCTGGCTGTCTGTCTTTCTGTGTGTCATCAGTCCCAGATTTTAGAAACCACAGGGTCCTAAAAAATAAACAATTTGGTTTCATTCAACTGAGCGAAGGACGCCGCCGCCCCCAAAGCCTTGTGGGAAAGTCAGTTTGTTTCATCACTCTGAGCAAAACAGTCTGTGACTTCAAATCACAGAAAACATTTGATCTGTTTGGACAAATAATCAGCTGTTGTTGTTGTTGTTGTTGTTGTTGTTGTTGCACATTAGAGTTGATTAAACTACTTTCCCCTCTGAGGCTTTCAGGACACCCGACAAACCGATTCATTCAAATATTCATCAAATCAAATCTGACGTCATCAAACTGATCATGCACTAACCCTAGAATCTATGCTGCTCGTTATTTCTAGAGAGAGAAAGTAAAAGCAGACAAGCACACGTCACACAACCCGCTGAGCAGGAACAGAAAAATATCACAGCATGAAAGCAGGAAATAAGAATATCTTTAAACATGATTTCAAGCTTCTGTGTTTTTATTAATGGAACCTTCAGTCAGGATCTCAGGGCGACTGTTGGTGACAAAACAACAGGAGGAGACGTGGAAACACACGGGAACGTTGGGAAAAGACGTAATCCTGAGTTATCTTGGTCCAGAGTGATGGTGGGAGGAGGATGGAGGACAGCTGGACCCACAGCAGGGCTTCAGGGGGGTGGTCTTCTGGTCTGACCTCAGCTTCAGTCCTGGGGTCTAAACCAGGACCTAAAGAACCAGATCCTGAATCCAAGCAGAGCTCCGCTGCTCCTCCTCCCTCTGGAGGTTTTCCAGGCAGATCTCTGGAAGGATTATTTATCCTCTGGTCTGACTGACACCGGGCTTCTCTTCTGGACCTGGTACTTCCATAACCAGACCTTGGAAGAGGGAAGCATGGATCTGAATGTCAGATCCTCCATTTTTGCTTCCTTGGTCTCCAACTCCTCCCAAACATGATTCCTCCACCTTCAGAGTCACAAAAACTCAACCGAGAAGAGCTCCTGACTGGTTCTGGCTGGGTTCCAGAGACCCACCATGATGCTAAAGCTTCACCTACAGAAAACTGTCCAAAATCCATCTATCCATTTTCCTCCACTTATCCGGGGTCGGATCATGGGGGCAGCAGCCTAAGCAGAGAGGCCCAGACCTCCCCAGCCACTTGGGCCAGCTCCTCCGGGGGAATCCCAAGGCGTTCCCAGGCCAGCTGAGAGACATAATCTCTCCAGCGTGTCCTGGGTCTTCCTTTAGGTCTCCTCCCGGTTGGACGTGCCCAGAAAACCTCACCAGGGAGGCGTCCAGGAGGCATCCTAATCAGATGCCCGAGCCACCTCAACTGGCTCCTCTCGATGTGGAGGAGCAGCAGGTCTACTCCGAGCCCCTCCCGGATGACCGAGCTTCTCACCCTATCTCTAAGGGAGAGTCCAGACACCCTGCAGAGAAAACTCATTTCAGCCGCTTGTATCCGTGATCTCGTTCTTTTGGTCACTACCCAAAGCTCGTGCACCTAGAAATCCAAAAATCTTCCCTTCAAAGTTTAACGTCTTCATTAATGTTTGTTGTCACCAACAGTGGCGTCCCGGTGAGATCCTGAACATTAAACTAAATATCTACATGCACACCTTGGAGGTTTTACTCCGAACGAGACTCAACATGTAGGACACATGTTTATTTATGGATCAGAATTATTCAGGCCACGCCCCCTCACCTCTAAATCCTCTCTGTGTGATCGGTCTCTGTCCTCAAAGTCTCTGGTTCTACGCCGAGCCTCTTCAAACGCTGCCTGGGCCAAAGCATCCTCATGCTACACACACACACAGAGAGAGAGAGAGAGAGAGAGAGAGAGAGACAGTGTGTTATACAAGAACAATGAAAGCGTGAAGGTGAGATCTGAGGGAGTCTGTACCTGTGCCCGCTCATCATCGTATTCCAGGTATCCCATTCCATCCAGCCTCTGCAGATCGATCCAGCCTCTCCAGATCACACACACCCCATTCAGGATCATGGGAGCCTTCAAATACACCTGAGAGGACAGAGATACATGCAGAAGGTCTGACACCAGACAGGTAGAACGAGAACGTCGAGTCAAATCAAACGTAAAGAAACCAAAATCCTCCGTGCTGACACCAGAGCATGGACGTGGGACAGAAAACAGCCTTTAGACATAGATGGTCCACCTCAGACACGTGACCTCCAGCTGCAGGTCTCTATGCAGCTTGAAGATCTTCAGGTTCTCGCTCCTGAAAGCATGAAGCTCGAAACTCTACAGCTTGTTTCCAATCAGGAATGAAAGTGAAGGAGAACCTGACCCTGAGTTGTTTTGTCTGTAGAAGACAGAGACACAACCTTGTGTGTGTGTGTGTGTGTGGGGGGGGGGGGGGGGTAGTATGTTGACCCCACTAGAGCTGCTAACCCAGCTGGATTAGGTCCTGTTGGTTCTGAAGCTGATGGTTATCGGACAGAACCAACATGAACGACCCAAATGGAACTCTCCTAAAAGACTAGTTTATCTGTGGAGGAGAGTCGTGCTCCTGCTTTTCTGCTCCGGCTATTTTTGGACAGCCTGTGATAGGACCTCCTTTACCACAGCTACCCAGAATGCACTGCTGCTGCAGGGAGACCGCAACCCGGGAGACCGTGGTTTCTTCTGTTTATCCCCCTGAATGTTTCCCTGTGTGAGAGAGAAATGGCTTCTACATCTGGAGTGTGTGTGTGTGTGTGTGTGTGTGTGTGTGTGTGTGTGTGTGTGTGTGTGTGTGTGTGTGTGTGTGTGTGTGTGTGTGAGGGGAAAATATGTAGAAACGGCCTGACCACAGACTTCCTCTCAGAGAACCATGTCAACCCCCACATCCATTTACAGAATGCTCATATGAAGCTTTCTCTCTCTCTCTCTCTCACACACACACACACACACACACACACACACACACACACACACACACACACACACACACACACCAAAACGGAGCAGCAGCAGAAAAAGAAAAACAAGTGAAATTGAAGACAAAGTCTCACTTTCATTCAGACTTAAAGAACAGAACCCCGTAGAACCCTACTGGAACCTGTGGAATCCTACTGCACCCTGCAGAACCCTACTGGACCCTATAGAACCCTACTGGACCCTGTAGAACCCTACTGGACCCTGTAGAACCCTACTTGACCCTGCAGAATCCTACTGGACCCTGTAGAACCCTATTGGACCCTGCAGAACCCTACTGGACCCTGTAGAACCCTACTGGACCCTGTAGAACCCTACTTGACCCTGCAGAATCCTACTGGACCCTGTAGAACCCTATTGGACCCTGCAGAACCCTACTGGACCCTGTAGAACCCTATTGGACCCTGCAGAACCCTACTGGACCCTGTAGAACCCGATTGGACCATGTAGAACCCCATAAAACCCTACTGGACCCTGTAGAACCTTATTGGACCATGTAGAACCCCATAGAACCCTACTGGACCCCGCAGAACCCTACTGGACCCTGTAGAACCCTATTGAACCCTGCAGAACCCTACTGGACCCTGTAGAACCCGATTGGACCATGTAGAACCCCATAGAACCCTACTGGACCCTGTAGAACCTTATTGGACCATGTAGAACCCCATAGAACCCTACTGGACCCCGCAGAACCCTATTGGACCCTGTAGAACCCTACTGGACCCCATAGAACCGTACTGGACCCTGTTGAACCCTACTGGACCCTATAGAACCCTACTGGACCCTGCAGAACCCTAACCCTACCCCTAACAATGAACCTACCCGTAGCCCTAGCCCTAACCCTACCCCTAACCATGACCCTAACCATGACCGTACCCCTAGCCCTAACCCTAACCATGACCGTACCCCTAGCCCTAACCATGACCCTAACCCTACCCCTAACCATGACCCTAACCATGACCGTACCCCTAGCCCTAACCCTAACCATGACCGTACCCCTAGCCCTAACCATGACCCTAACCCTACCCCTAACCCTACCCATGACCCTACCCCTAACCATGACCCTAACCCTACCCCTAACCATGACCATAACCCCTAACCCTACCCCTAACCATGACCCTAACCCTACCCCTAACCATGACCCTAACCCTAGCCCTACCCCTAACCATGACCCTAGCCCTAACCCTACCCCTAATCCTACCCCTAACCATGACCCTGTTGGTCTCAAACTTTCAACATGTAGAATAATCCGTCCCACGGGACTGACTAGATGCTATCAGGTCCCCTTGTCTTTCTGAGCCGCCATCCCATCCCTGTCCTCGTCACTTCTCCTCTCCCTCCTACGTACCGATTGAGCCGTTTTATGGGAACAGGCCTCGTGTTTGTAAATCAAACAAAAGAAACGCCAGTGACCTTATTAAAATAGAGACTGCCCCTTTAAGGTCCCTCTATGTAATCAGACATGACCGTGGTTAATGTGAGGTCTGTTCCCAATAAGTCTCTTATTTAATGATTTGATCGCTCGTTCAGACTTTTTATTTCTGACTGAAACCTGGATTAACCCGGATGAATTCAGTCAGATCTTACAGGTTTGTCTTCCTGTTACCAGTTTTATCCTCACCTGGTCTCTGGTTATTGTTTTACTTGAACTCCCATTACTCTGAATGAGTATTCCAGTTTCGAAGCCCTGGTGTCTAAAACTGGTGTGTTATTTCTACCACCCCCCTAAACTGAAAACTGCTTTTTTAATCAGAGTTCTCAGGATTCGTCTCGTCTCTTGTTTAAAGTCATGACCGTATTTTAACTTCAGGTGATTTTAACTCTCGTGTGGATGATAAGTCTGATAACAGAACTAATGAACTTCCTGCATCTATGGAGTCTTTAAATCGTACAGTTGGGTCAGCCCAACTCATAATCGCAGGCAGATATTGGACTCTAGCGGTTTACCAGTTTTGTCTCTGATGGTTGAAGACGTTGGTATTTCGGATCATTACTTCATAAAGCAGTAGATCTCAGCCTCTGGAGGGAGTTGAAAGTCTGTGTTGCTAAGCAACAGCTCCAAAACATCACTGCTCTAGAGGCGATCTGCGTGGAGGAATGGGCCAAAATACCAGCAACAGTGTGAAAACCTTGTGAAGACTTACTGAAAACGTTTGATCTGTGTCATTGCCAATAAAGGATAAAACAAAGTATTGAGATGGAATTTCGTTATTGACCAAATATTTTCCACCATACTTTGCTAATAAATGTGATTTTCTGGATATTTTCTCATTTTGTCTCTCATAGGTGAGGTGAGGTATACCTATGATGATAATTACAGGCCTCTCTTCTTATTAAGTGGGAGAACCTCCACAGCTGGTGGCTGACACACACACATCACTGAACTTCTCTCTCCTTACAACAACGCTCGGGCTCTAAGATCTGAAAAATCAGTCACTTATAACCGTTCCTTCACCTAGACGTGTCAGAAAAGGTGATGGAGCATTTGCTTTATCAGCCCCAAAGCTCTGGATTAATCTTCCTATTTGGGTAAAAGACCCCCCCCCCTCTCCATGGTGATTTTTAAATCCAATTTGAAGACCTTTTTTTTTTAGCTTTCGGGTATTCTTAATGGTTTATTATTTTATTATTGTTTTAACATTGTTCAGCACTTTGGTCAGTCCTTGGCTGATTTTAAATGTTCTATACAAATAAAGCTGCTTGATTGATTGATTATTCATAACGATGACATCACATCATTTAGCCTGGACCTGTAACCCGGGAGACTGTGTCTGTTACGTGTTTTAACGCACTGTCATACGTGTGCATCACACCCTGATAAGACGGACCATCATAGATGTTCCTGTGACTCATCACATGGTTTCAGCTGTAGCGTCTCACATGTCTGCCTGTGAGTCACGTGGATCATCCACGAGTTCAACGTCCTCCAAAGCCACAAAAATGGAAATCTTTCATTTTCAAACATGTTAAACTTATTTTAGGATTTTTTTTTGTGCTCCACAAAATATCTTTAAAAAACAACTGAGTTCAAATCTGAACATGAAAACATTAAAGTGTTTTACATCAGCTGATCAATCAGAACTCTGTTCAACCCAAATGCAGCAGAGAAAAGGCAGTGTGTGTGTGTGTGTGTGTGTGTGTGTGTGTGCGTGCGTGTGTGTGTGCGTGTGAGTGAGTGTGCGTGTGTGAGTATGAGTAAGCCAATTACATACAGTAATTATGTTATTATCCAGAAGAATGTTGCATCAACGAGTTTCGTCAGAGTGACTGGGAAGCTGTACGAGTCACACAACCATCATTGTGTGTGTGTGTGTGTGTGTGTGTGTAACACGGTGAAAGCAGCCAGGACATCCTGAGCCCCGTTCCTCTTTAACGGAGACTAAAAACCGGCTCTGAACACCGTCTGGTCATCAGGAACCAGAGAACAACGGTGATGTTTCTGAGGCGACAACGTTTTAAAGGGTTAAGGTTCTGCTGATTTCAGCACAAACATGGAAACGTGGAATCAGACCCAATCAATAAAAACCTAAAAACACCAAAGACCAGAACATGAAGAACATTTAACGTATTGTATTTATGGCCCCTTCCTTTAGCTTTTCCACCAGTTACAGTAACAATATTTTCCCAAACCAGGAGTTAGGTGACCCACAGCCAGGCGTCACAGCATTTACACGCCTCCATGTGGAACCTGATAAGGTGCAAAAATAAAGTTCCTCCAAAAAATGAAGTTTAATAATGAAATATTTGGTTCCAGCAGATGAGAACTAAATAAACTCTAAAGCTGTTTTTCCTCCATGTTATTGAGACTCCAGCAGGTTTAAACGCATCATCCCCATTTTCAGGTTCAAACTGTAGAAATAAAAAACACCTGAGACTGAATTAGACTTATTCAGGTCCTGACTAATTACTGGAATGCAGGTCTGAGGGGTCAAAGGTTAGATGCAGAAAAAGAGCTGCACCAGCCTTCTGTTCCCTGACTGAAAACACACA
>SSNS01000063.1:1768337-1773337 GCA_006937985.1 Aphyosemion australe
CATTCATTCTGTCAATCATTCATTCATTCATTCATTCATGATCTCAACCATTCATTCATTCATTCTGTCAATCATTCATTCATTCATTCTGTCAATCATTCATTCATTCATTCATGATCTCAACCATTCATTCATTCATTCAGTCCATCATTCATTCATTCATTCATTCTCTCAATCATTCATTCATTCATTCATTCTCTCAATCATTCATTCATTCATTCTCTCAATCATTCAGTCATTCATTCATTCTGTCAATCATTCATTCATTCATTCTGTCAATCATTCATTCATTCATTCTGTCAATCATTCATTCATTCATTATCTCAATCATTCATTCATTCTGTCAATCATTCATTCATTCATTCTGTCAATCATTCATTCATTCATTCATGATCTCAACCATTCATTCATTCATTCTGTCAATCATTCATTCATTCATTCATTCATGATCTCAACCATTCATTCATTCATTCTGTCAATCATTCATTCATTCATTCATTCATGATCTCAACCATTCATTCATTCATTCTGTCAATCATTCATTCATTCAGTCCATCATTCATTCATTCATTCATGATCTCAATCATTCATTCATTCATGATCTCAATCATTCATTCATTCATTCATGATCTCAATCATTCATTCATTCATTCATTATCTCAATCATTCATTCATTATCTCAACCATTCATTCATTCATTCTGTCAATCATTCATTCATGATCTCAATCATTCATTCATTCATTTAATTTGTTTCAAATTAAAATGAAATTCTGTTGAAAATACAAACTGTGTGGCCGTGTGTGTGTGTGTGCGCGCGCTCATGTGTGTGCATGCGTGTGTGTGTGTGTGTGTGTGTGTGTGTGTGTGTGTGTGTTAGCTGTGATGCTAATTAAGAAGAAAAACTCCACCATCTCTGACAGCGTTGTTCTACATGGAGGTCCGGTGGGATCCAGAACCAGAACCCGATACAGCAGCTCTGCAGAAAATCTGCACAATTAACAGCATCTCCTGCTGCTTCCTCTCAGGAATCCACAGTTTAGGTTTTCTGGTCATAAAAGCTTGAACCTCTGCAGGTCTCTTCTGATGGAGGACCTCACTGATCTGACTGAATGAAGTCACGTCTCTGTGACGAAGAACCAGAGAGAAACTCGGCTCCACTTGTTCAAACTTCTCCACACCGACGCCTCCTGGCCTCATTAAAACTTCATGCATATGTGAGCAGCTTCCAGGTGACAGAAGGAGAAGATCTCCTCTCACCAACACACACACACACACACACACACACACACACACACACACACACACACACACACACACCTGCCAGCCACCAGGACACTTGACTTAAATAATTAACGGTGTAGATTAGTCCTCCGGCCTCAGGGCAGAGAGGTCCATCGATTCCTCAGGATGCATCTTTAATGAGCCGCCAGCAGACGTTCACTTCAGCTGGCCAGTGTCCGTGGACGTGACACACACACACACACACACACACACACACACACACACACACACACACAGTCCAGCACCAGGGGAGACAATTACAGCACACAGAGATGGCAGCTCCACTCTGCTGAACTCGAGTTTCATCCTGACAGCAGAACCACTCGGAGAACCTCTCAGCTGTTTAGGCTGCAGCAATAAAAAAGCTGGGACTGTTTCTGAGGCCGAGATCACAAACTTTAATCTGCTCTAGTAGAGATGGACATCAGCTGCTCATTCAAGTAAAGAAATTGTTCATTTAGCGAAAAGTTTTCTAACAACAAACCAACATGTTTGTTTCACGGGACTTCATCTAAACGTTAAAACTAAATCTAAATATGTGAGCCAAATATTTTGGTTAAAGGCAAATTTAATATTCCCCTGTTACTACCTGTGGCATTTGTGGCCCCGCCCACAGTCTGTCTTTCAGCCTGGACACTGTGCTTCAAGGATTTAGCTCACAGCTTTAAACATGATGAAATTGTGCTAAATGTTTTAAAACCCTGGAGGTGATCTGCATAAGCATGATCTTTAGAAGAAAAAGAAGATGAAAGGATTTTTATATGGCGCCTCTCCAGATAAAACTCACGAGGTGACAAGAAACCATAAGAAAATTTAAAATTATTTTAAAAAATCATAATAAAAAATGGTGGGGAACATGAAAAAGGTAATCCTGGGATCCCAAAGAAGACAGAACTGACAGCAAGAGCAGCATGAAGAGAAGGTAGTGATGGAGAATCAGCAGGAAGTCCACCAAAGCCACCTGAACAGGTGAGTTCCTAAAGGAGACCACTGAGTCCACTGATCTCAGGCTCAGGGGGAGAGAGCTCCAGAGTCTGGAGGCCACAGCAGCAAATGACCTGTCACAAGGGCGTAGATCTGGCATGGACGGTGGTGACGTGTCCCTACCAATATCCAGCACCAACCAAATAGTCCCCACCAATAATTTGACCGCGTCCGCTAAAAAACAACAAGCCATTCAAAGTCTCGTTACTCTAGAGGTGCAGAAAGGGTTAAATGACGTTCTCTCCTCGAGTCCTGCCGCCGTACCGCATATGGACGCTGTGATTGGCTGTCACGGGAGACTCAAGTGAGACAAACTATGCCGTTGGTCGTTAGCAGCACACACATATACGGTTAGCAGCGCCAAAGCTAGAAGGAAAACGTTGCAGTCATATGCAAGACTCCTGTGTTTAATGCGACGTGACACAGAGGGTCCTGGGAGGATGACGCTACCTGGATAAAAGCTGCACATGAAGAGAGGCTCTTTTATTAACGCCACCGTCATTTCACATTACAGCAGTCAAGTTCCCCAACAACACACCCACACACTTCCGGTCACCACAATAAAAGCGCTGCATACCACATCCTGTCTGACTGCATTCATTAAAATAAGAGTCTCACACAAGTAGTTTACATGAGGATGGAGGCAAAAATAAGGTTGAGGACATAAGGAGCTATTTTTCCCCAAAGAAACGTGTAAGTCACTTAAAGTTAGGTTTGCTAATGAAATGAGTCCATCATAATAACGTTATTAGCAGTGCTAGCTTTAGCGCTCAGCAGGTAAATCATCTGTAGCTCATAGAGATTTACCTGCTGATTTACCTTTCTCTCAGAGAGAAACACAACTAGCCATGTTAGTCGTGCTTCTCTTTGTCTCTGAGTCTAACTTCCATTCAGACTGAGAGAAATCTGCAGCCTTGTTCAGATATTATCAGCCTAGAGAGACACTTAGTCCTTTAGAGCCTGACACATGAAATCATAATCAGAAAACTGTTTTTTAAATGTTGAAACATTTTTAACTAATATTAATACAACAATAATTTACTTTTACAACAATTAAACTAAATACTATTTGTTCTTGACAACTTTAGCTCCACCAGAGGGCAGAAAACATGTCTATGATTCAATAAAGCAGCTTATTGAGGAAAAACTAATCTTATTATTAAAAAGAAAGAGCTCTGATAAACTTAGATATGAAACAATTGTTGTTAAAGGGTTAAACTGACATGTTTAATATTAAAATGTTGGTGACACACAATAGCTGTTCAATAACATTAAACATTACAAATAAGTAAGTAGAATAGTACATGTGGGAAATCAGTACGTTATTGTTTTTATCATGGAAGGAGAAAACAACACAAGTTCAGGGGGGGGGGGGGTAGATTTATCAGTCCCCACCAATGTCAAGACCAAACCTACGCCAATGACCTGTCACCTTTGGTCTTTAGCCTGGTGCTGCACAACCAGTAGGCTTTGATCACTGGACCTCAGGGACCTGCTGGGGGTGTAGGGACTGAGAAGATCACCAATGTATGATGGTGCTTGTCCATGTAAGGCCCTAGAAACCAGAACCAGGATCTGGAAAAGAACCCTGAAGTTAACCAGCAGCCAGTGAAGCTGGAAGAGGAGCGGGGTGACGTGGGTGTGTTTGGAGGACTTGGTCAGCAGCCTAGCACAGGCATTCTGGACCACCTGTAGACGCTTCAGGGAGGTTCTGCTCAGACAAGAGAAAAGCCAGTTGCAGTAGTCTAAGCGTGAGGAGATGAAGGTGTGGAGAACAATCTCCAGTTCAGAGCGGGACAGAATGGGACTCAGCTTAGCAATGTTCCTGAGATGGAAGAAGGAAGAGCCAACAAGAGAACTGACATGAGAATCCAGGGTGAGAGCTGGGTCAAAGGTCACACCAAGATTCCTGACAGAGGTTTGGTGTGAGAAGCAAGCTGACCAAGAGAGTCTCTGACTTTGGGAACCAGCTTGTCTGGGGCACAGATGAGGATCTCAGTCTGGTCTTCATCCAGCTGTAGAAAGTTCCCAGACATCCAGGTTTTAATAGAGTCTAAGCAGCTGTGCAGCAGCTGCAGCTTAGACATCTCATGGAGCTTGAAGGAGATGTACAGTTGGATGTCATCTGCATAAAGATGTTAGGAGATTCCTTTAAAAGATCTCAGCATGTGCTGGAGAGGGAGCAGATAGAGGAGGAACATTAGAGGGCCCAGCACAGAACCTTGTGGGACACCATGGGTGAGAATGCTGTCATTAAACTAGGAACTGATCTGGTTCTGACAGGACAGATGTTGTCCAGAGTGGAGAGGCAGTGCTCGTTAAAGTGAGTAGCCAAAGAGTCAGGGTCAGCATCAGAGGGTAAAGGTGGGTTGAAAGCAGCAGAACATTAGCTAGCTGTGCTCTCGTTAAGAAAACTAGATCTAACCAATCAGCAAGCAGGAGGTGGAGACGCAGAAACTGACAAGTTGAAGAAAATGCTGTGGCGATCATTTAAATCCGGGGTAAAAACAAGGTCCAGAGTATGACCTCTGGTGTGTGTGGGGCCAGAAACATGCTGAGTGAAAGTGAAAGAGTCCATGAGGCTGGAAAGGCTCCTAGCAAAGTGGTCAGAGTCATCATCAATGTGAATGTTCAAATCACCACCAATCACCAGCCTGGACAGCTTCATATGGAGGATAAACAGTCACTAAACTCCTGAAGGAAGGAACTGTTTGGACCAGGTGGACGATAAACC
>SSNS01000063.1:1778337-1790837 GCA_006937985.1 Aphyosemion australe
CAGCTCTGAGTGAGGGGCCCTGAGAGGGTGGCCCTGTGTGAGGGGCCCCGTGTCTGCAGCTCTGAGTGAGGGGCCCTGAGAGGGTGGCCCTGTGTGAGGGGCCCCGTGTCTGCAGCTCTGAGTGAGGGGCCCTGAGAGGGTGGCCCTGTGTGAGGGGCCCCGTGTCTGCAGCTCTGAGTGAGGGGCCCTGAGAGGGTGGTGGGTCTGATAAGACTTCCTGCTGCAGGAACATCAGAAGACGCTTCCTGGGCTGCAGGTGGATCCGCGCTTTGATCCTGGGTAAAAACCTGCAGCTAAACGCTTTTTTTGTTCGGATCCTGAAGCCTCAGAAACAAACGTGCCCTCCCGCCTCCCCTCCCGGGACGGCCCGGTAATCAGAACCGAATCCAACTGGATCCGTTTGAAAAAGGACAGAAGGGAGCAGAAATCTGCAGCTACTCACGACTTCGGAGCGTCCGTCCCTGCAGGCGTTCTGGAAGCGGGCCTGTCTCTCCTCATGGGGCCGGTCTCTGAAGCCAGTGTACTTAATCTGGACAGAACAGAAGCATCAGTCTGGGTCTGGGGTTCGACTCCCTGTGCAGCAGAACTCACCCGAACCGGCTACAGCTCAGAGTTTAATAAATACTTTTAATGTCTGACCTGAAAAATGCGTCAAATTCAACAAAAACAAAACTGAAAACTAGAGTTTTGATGTGATAAATGTTTCAGCGCTGGAGGTCCAACAGCTGGCCGGGCAGAACCGAACTCTGATGAAGTTCTGGAGGACGAGACTGAATGGGTCGAGGGAATCCGGTTCCTCTCTGTTTCCGCTGTTCTTCTAGCCTAGTGAACCAGACCAAATACACACATATAGGATGGCTTGCCAAGAACCAGAACCTCACCTCACACTCTCTGCTCAACTTGCGGAAAAACTCCTCGTTCTCGAACTTGTTCCTCTGGTCCGGGACGACCCGCGGCATCTTCTCCGGTGCTCCGGTCCGGGCCTCGAACCTCCTGCTTCTGATCCGCTCCCTGAAAACTTGAAGAGTGCGCGTCGCCGTGCGTCCTCGTCTCAGCCTCTCTCGTCTCCTCTTCCGCCTCTTCTCTTCTTGTTTTCGTTTCTTTTCTTTTCTTTTTTTTTTTTTTTGGTTCTCCTCTCTGAGGAGGAGGAACGCGCTCCCTGCTGCTCCTCCCTGATGGTCTGTCTGTGGCTCCTGCGCGCTCTGGGTCTCCTCTGGCTCCGTGTGGTTCTGATTAGGGGACCCGCCGCAGAGATAGAGCTGGGTTTGTCTGTGCGCGCGCCGCCCCTCCCCCTGCAGGAGGAGCGCCGGATCCGAGGCTACCTGCGACTCCTGTCGGGCTCGTGCGTAAAAGTGGATTTGAATAATCCCAGAGTTCCGAGACAATCTGACGTAATTAAAGACTTTACTTATAACAAACTGGGTGGTTTTATTGTTTTGTCAACAAATGAACTAAATGTTATTTTTCTTCCTGCATGAAGGTGAGCAGAGAAACCTGATTGGTGTTTATCAGCTGGAGCCGCTTCCGGTCCTCTCAGAACTCTGAATTACGACTCTAAAGAAGGAGCGTGAAGGCGTCAAGTCAACAGTCTACTTCCTGGCTCCGCGGAGTCGCTCTTGTGACCGGACCCCCCCCCCCAGTTCACAATACTACTACACACGCTACTCGAGGCAGCCGCTGCGCATGCGCCCCAGCCGCTGAACCGCAGAACTTTATAGGAACCTGATGTGTGAAGAGAGAGAGGGGGGGGGGTCCCATAATAATCCTGGCTCTGTAGAAGACATTTATTATTCTAGACAAAAACTCAGTTTCATTGATATTTTTATTTATTTGCAGAGACTGAAGATCAATCAGAGCTGCTCAGAGGGACAGGAGAGCTGGTCCACACAAGTCCACGTCCACCTGGAGGACACAGGACAGGCTGTGAGGACGGAGGCAGCGGTAGACAGAAGAAGCAGCCATCTTTGTTCTAAAGAGGCAGAAACAACTGTTTCAGTCCAAACCTTCATTAATCAGGCTATGGCAAGCCATTTGTGTATTTAACACCCCTGACGCTTGCAACTACTAACCCTAAAGCTCAGCTGTTTTTGCAGCATGCAACAGTGGACCACTAAACCAAACTATAATCACACAAGTTAACTGGTAAAATAGTTAACGGTCACAAACTCAGCTGACTAGTGGACTAGTAACCATCCAGAGTTCTAGTTTAAAGCACAAGATAACACAAACTAGTAGAAAAACTTAAAATACTAGTACTAATGCTAATTAGCCACTAATCAGTTACACATCTGGCTAACCACCATGGCATAAAGGACCTCTTCCTGTTTCTAGAGACTCCGCCCACTTTGAATGATGTCGCCTGCAGGCGTGGTCCAGAACCTCCAGCAGGACACTTTTGAACAAGCAGAATTCCCGTTTAAAGAGGAAAAAGAAGAAACTTTTCCCCTTTCATCACTTCCTGTTTACACCTGCTCGTGGTAAAGCGCCCAGCAGACCCAGAGAAGACTGCTCATCTTAATTAATGTGTGGACAAGAGCCAACAGGTTCCACGCTCTGCTGCGGCGTGTGTGTGTCAGGACACGTTTGGTTTGTTTGGAGTCTGTCTGGTGAGGAGATTAGACTCAGATTAAAGATTTGCTCAGATTATAAAACACAAACATCTAAACAAGCTTCAGACTCAAACAGGAAGTAGACGAGACAAGCACTCACTGTGCAGTTTGTCCGAGCAGGAAGTGAGCAGGCTGAGTGAGACGAGTCCCAACCCAGCTGTGTGTGTGTGTGTGTGTGAGAGAGAGAGAGAGAGAGTGTGTGTGTGTGTGTGTGAGAGAGAGAGAGAGAGAGAGTGTGTGTGTGTGTGTGTGAGAGAGAGAGAGAGAGAGTGTGTGTGTGTGAGAGAGAGAGTGTGTGTGTGTGTGTGCGTGCGTGTGTGTGTATGTGCGTGTGTGTGTGTGTGCGTGCGTGTGTATGTGCGCGTGTGTGTGTGTGTGTGTGTGCATGTGTGTGTATGTGCGTGTGTGTGTGTGTGCGTGCGTGTGTGAGTATGTGTGTGTGTGTGTATGTGTGTGTGTGTGTATGTGCGTGTGTGTGTATGTGTGTGTGTGTGTATGTGTGTGTTAGCTGCAGGTCAGAAAGTCCAGGACTAACTGGAAACTGTACTAATTGACGCAGTAAAAAGCGTCATTAATTAATCAGAAACTCTGTGGTTGCCATGGCGATAGGTTCTGACATGCAGTCTGGTCTCATCAGCACACGGAACGTTTGAACGACTAACATGTTTAGAGGAGAGTTTATGACCTGGATTAGAAAACTGGTCTCCGTGTCCATCTGCTGCATCTAAAGGATCTTCTGACCTCCTCTAACATATTTCTCCAACCTGGGGTCCCAGAGCAGAGGGAACCCCAGGTGTTGTTTAACACCATCAGCAGCATTCCATTCACTCTGATGGAGACTGTGAGAACTTCCTGTCTTTCTTTGTGGACAAAGTCAATCAGGTGAGATCTAGCATCTCTCCTTCAGCCTCCTCCGACTCCAACCCGGCCCGTCGTCCTAGATAGCTCTGCTCCTGTTTCTCTGCCTGAGCTAACCAGACTAGTTAACTCTATGAAAACATCTGCATGCCCCCTCAACATCTGACCCTCATCCTTGTTTCAAAATGCTTTTCAGTCCATGGGTCCCAGTGTCCTCTCTGTAATTAATGCTTCCCTGGTCTCTGGTCAGGTCTCTGCTTATTTCAAGAACGCTGTAATCCACCCGCTTCTTAAAAAACCCAATCCTGATCCATCTCTCCAGCGGCTTCAGACCCAGCTCTAAACCACCGTTCATCTCCAAGATCTTGTTTCCAGAGCTCATTCTACTGAAACAGCTCTTCTCAGGGTCTCCAAGGACCTTCTGACTCAGTGATGCAGGGGACTGTTCTGTTCTGGTTCTGCTGGACCTGACTGCAGCCGTTGACACTGTTGACCATCACCTGCTACTAGATAGGCTGGGTTGGCCTTTCAGGAACATTTCATTTCCAGATCCTGGTTCTGGTTTTTAGGGCCTTACATGGACAAGCACCATCATACATTGGTGATCTTCTCAGTCCCTACACCCCCAGCAGGTCCCTGAGGTCCAGTGATCAAAGCCTACTGGTTGTGCAGCACCAGGCTAAAGACCAAAGGTGACAGATCATTTGCTGCTGTGGCCCCCAGACTCTGGAGCTCTCTCCCCCTGAGCCTGAGATCAGTAGACTCAGTGGTCTCCTTTAGAAACTCACCTGTTCAGGTAGCTTTGGTGGGACCTGCTGCTGATTCTTCATCACTACCTTCTCTTCATGCTGCTGGTTCTCTTGTGCATTACCTTTTCTTACTCATTTTTGTCTTTCTTCACATTTTTTAATCAATTTTTTTCCTTTTTCTTGATTTTTTATTACATTTTTGATTTTTTTTTTTGTTCTTGTGAAGCTCCTTGTGATCTTTATCGCTATATAAAAATCATTTCTTCTTCTTTTTCTTCCATATTTTCTATGGTTTTATCTTTAGGGAAGCTCAGACTTTCCGCTCTTTCCCAGTTCTTCCTGGAGGATCCCGAAGCATTCCCACTCCAGAGAGGACATACCTCCATCATGTCCTGGGTCTGTGTCTGGTGTCTCCTCCTGGTGGGACGAGTCTGAAAAAGCTCAGGGGGAGGCAATCAGCATCCTGATCAGATCCACCTCAGCAGATTCTGGTCCTTTTGGTCCTGATCCAGGTCTGATTAGCGTTTAGACGGACCTGTAAATCCAGATCTTTGGCTCCTTCTTCACCATGAAGGACCAGATGACTCTAATCAGTTAGGCCTCAAATCTCATTTTTTCTAACTCAATTGAAATGTTTAGGTTTGGGATTAAACTGATTTTGGTGTTTGAGTGATTTTCATCACAGGAAGTGGAGGAAAAGCTCTGACTCTTCTGTAAATCAAACCAGCTGCTGTTTTCTGAGTAAAGCGGTCAAATCCTGGAAAGTGATTGAAAACAAACTCTGACTCCACTTGGCCTGCTGACGCTGCTCTGATCTCCTAAAATAATCCAGACGTTCCGACTCCCGTCCTGAGAGCTTCTGTCCTAAATTTAAAGCGAAGCGTAAACGTCTGGTCGGTGGAAAGAGTCAGAGTTCAGATTAACGCGTCGTTACAAGATCTTCACTCAGAGTCACGCAGAGGTAGTGGTCCTGCTGCTGGGTTGTTGCCCTCCTACAGCCTCCTCCACATCTCCTGATGTACTGGCCTGTCTCCTGGTAGCGCCTCCATGCTCTGGACACTACGCTGACAGACACAGCAAGCCTTCTAGCCACAGCTCTCATTGATGCTCCATCCTGGATGAGCTGCACTACCTGAGCCACTTGTGTGGGTTGTAGACTCCGTCTCATGCTACCACTAGAGTGAAAGCTCCGCCAGCATTCAAAAGTGATCAAACATCAGCCAGAAAGCAGAGGAACTGAGAAGTGGTCTGTGGTCACCATCTGCAAAACCACTTCCTTATAGGGGATGTCCTGCTAACTGACTATAATTTCCACCTGTTGTCTGTTCCATCTGCACAACAGCAGGTGAAACTGATTAACCAATCAGTGTTGCTTCCTAAGTGGATGGTTGTGGACGATGATGATGGTGATGAAGATGATGAAGAAGAAGAAGATGATGATGATGATGATGATGATGATGGTGATGAAGATGATGATGATGATGATGGTGATGAAGATGATGATGATGATGATGGTGATGAAGATGATGAAGAAGATGATGATGGTGATGAAGATGATGATGGTGATGAAGATGATGATGATGATGGTGATGAAGATGATGAAGAAGAAGATGATGATGGTGATGATGATGATGATGATGATGGTGATGAAGATGATGATGATGATGATGATGGTGATGAAGATGATGATGATGATGATGGTGATGAAGATGATGATGAAGAAGAAGATGATGATGGTGATGAAGATGATGAAGAAGAAGAAGAAGATGATGATGGTGATGAAGATGATGATGATGGTGATGAAGATGATGATGAAGAAGAAGATGATGATGATGATGAAGAAGAAGATGATGATGGTGATGAAGATGATGAAGAAGAAGAAGAAGATGATGATGGTGATGAAGATGATGATGATGATGGTGATGAAGATGATGATGAAGAAGAAGATGATGATGATGATGAAGAAGAAGATGATGATGGTGATGAAGATGATGAAGAAGAAGATGATGATGATGATGATGAAGAAGAAGATGATGATGGTGATGAAGATGATGAAGAAGATGATGATGGTGATGAAGATGATGAAGAAGAAGAAGATGATGATGGTGATGAAGATGATGATGATGGTGATGAAGATGATGAAGAAGAAGAAGATGATGATGATGATGAAGAAGAAGATGATGATGGTGATGAAGATGATGATGATGAAGAAGAAGATGATGATGGTGATGAAGATGATGATGAAGAAGAAGATGATGATGGTGATGAAGATGATGATGATGGTGATGAAGATGATGAAGAAGAAGAAGAAGAAGATGATGATGATGATGGTGATGAAGATGATGATGAAGAAGAAGATGATGATGGTGATGAAGATGATGATGAAGAAGAAGATGATGATGATTGATGATGGTGATGAAGATGATGAAGAAGAAGATGATGATGGTGATGAAGAAGAAGATGATGATGGTGATGAAGATGATGAAGAAGAAGATGATGATGAAGAAGAAGATGATGAATATGATGATGGTGAAGATGAAGATGATGATGATGAAGAAGATGATGGTAAGGATGATGATGACAATGATGAAGATGGTGATGATGAAGATGATGATGATGAAGATGATGATGATGAAGATGATGATGATGAAGAAGATGATGAAGATGATGATGGTGAAGATGGTGATGATGAAGATGATGATGATGAAGAAGATGATGAAGATGATGATGGTGAAGATGGTGATGATGATGAAGATGATGATGAAGATGATGATGGTGAAGATGGTGATGATGAAGATGATGATGATGAAGAAGATGATGAAGATGATAATGGTGCACAGCTGGAACTGATTTCTGACCAATGAGAGGAAACTCATTTGAATTCTCAGACCTTCAGATTCTGCTAAAGTTTCTGTTACAAATTTAAAAATAAGGATTTTGTTTTACTATTTTTCTTCAGGACTTTTCCAGCTTGAGAAATAAAATCTGTATTTTATAAACATAAAATAAACAAAACAACAACCCACAGCGTGTCTCACTCACCTTTCATCTCCATCAAGGTCTCAGGGAGCTGCTGTCCAACAGTCACCAGCTGAGAGGACATGGGACACCTGGACAGGTCTCCAGTGCAACAACCAGTCACACTCACTCATTCATACCTAGAGACCATTTAGAGTCTCCAGTTATGTATGTTTTTGATGTGTGGGAGGAAACATGGGGAGAACATACATGCAGAAAGGCGGCACCATCATCAAATCCATCAGAGACATACATAAGAACATTTTCCACGCAGGAAGGAAACAGCTGATGCTGTTTTCCTCCTCGTTGTTTTTCACAACAGAAACACATTTCTGCTGTTTGATTGATGAATATTTAAAATCCTTAGAAGAAGCAGCCACGGTGACACACAGCTTGTTCAGGTGTGTGTGTGTGTGTGTCCTCTCCGTGGTGAGATCAGGAACAAAGGCCCGTCTCATCTGACTTTTCCCGTTTCCTGCAGAACTGTGAGATATAAATGTAGGCGTTTGCAGGTTTTCTGCTTCAGAGAGACGAGACCCAGAACCCGTCTGACTGAAAAACGAAAACAGCACATTGGAGGAATTCTGGATGAACCCACAGAGAAACCCTCAGATCACCTCCACCAGACTGCTGGCATCAGAGAGAATCAGCCCAAACATCCCTGAGTGCTACATAGTGACCCACATCTCACACACACACACACACACACACGTGTGTATTCATGCCCAGACGGTGGGATCCCGTGGCTGAAAGACAAATTTGGAACGGTCCTGTATTGCAGCGTATCAGTTTCAGAGTTACTGTCAGCCAGTCTGTCTGTCTGAGGGACAGATAACTGGGACAGTGAGTGTGTGTGTGTGTGGGGGGGTCTCCTCGTGAGGAGAGAATGTAGACCAATGGAGGTTCCTTTCTGATGTCATCAGAAGCAGATTTTAAGTCTCAGATTAGAAATCCTAACATCTCTGACGGTAACACCTTCTGTTGTGGCGCCCCCTAGTGGACACACACAGCACCTACCTCCCCTATGAACCTGGCTCCCTGCTCCTGACCCCTCCTTCTCCATCCTGTTGTCCCTGACAGGTGTTAGAGTTTGAATCAGAAAGCTTTATTGTTTTTGAGCAACAACAGGAAAAGCTGCTGTGAGTAAATACACGATGAACTTTGTCCCAAACTCTGCTGGCGTCTAAAGGAGCTGAAAGCAGGTCATTCATAGTAACTGATTTAGTGAACGTTCAGGGTGGAGATCGCTCTGACAGAGAAACTGTTCTTAAAGGGGTCATATCATGGAAAATCCACTTTTTAGAGCTTGTTACCATGTGATGTTATTTCCTCATGAAAAATGCCCTAAACCTGTTTTTAGTTGCATTCATGCATTTTCCTGTCTCAGCTGCAGGTTTTCAGATTCTGAGCTAAAACCTGCAGAAACCTAGCCTAGTGAACTAGACCAAATTCTTGCTTTGCAGAGTTTGGTCTAGGCACACTTCATAGGAATCCTCGCAGCCTGTGGCTGTCCAATCACAGCTCGCTATAGTTTTGGTTGGGCCAATAACAGCGCTCTATATTTTGGGCCAATCACAGAGCGGGAGTAGCCAATGATGTCGGCGCTGCGGCCGCGAACACAAGCAACATGGCGGCAGCGCAGGAACCACGTTGGTTTGAAAAAATTGGATTATTTAGACTCCAACGTGCGTAAGTCTGTCTGATATACTTAGCAGCTTCTTATTTTTATCAAACAAAGTAGTGCAATGTCCCAGTACACCTGATATTCACATGTTTTTATACAAAAACGACAGAAATCATTGATGCTAGACGCCATTAATGCCTCCCGCTTTTCCGTCGCTGTGATTACGTCATGTTGTTCGTTACTCTGATTGGTCCTAGCGCTATCCAATTGTGTGCTGACATTTTGAAAGACAACCATAGATCCCGCCTCACGACTGAGAGCCGTCAATGGGTCGTGGCCAGACTATATATTCACATATATAGGATGGCTTGCCAGGCTAGCAGACACGAGGATGGAAACTAAGTGCGTCTTCGGGCCTTTCTCCTCCCCCTGAAGCTAGTCTTGGCTCCACTAACCAGTTTCATGTTTTAACCCTTTACTGGTAAACTGTTTAAACATCAGGACTAGTCTCTTTGTTTCTGTAGCCAGGGTGAGTCCATGTGAGGCGAGCAGAGGACATCAACTAAAAGCTGCTTGGAAACGACCAAATTCAAAGATCTTTAGACACTAAAGATTTAGCAGAAAATAATCAATAAAACTAAAATATAAAGAAATGAAATCTGCTTCAGCTGCTACATAAATGACTGCTGAGGCCGGGAGTCCAACCGGCATCAGGACATGGCAACACAAGATGGAAAGCAGATGCGGAGCCCCAGCGCCATTTCGCCTTCTTCTCATGCTTAGCTTTGCCGTGGCCCATGATGCTTTGTGGTTTACGTGATGAATGGGTGGAGCTCAGGCCGCTGGAGGGGGGTTGACTGAAACAGACTGTTTCATTTCTAGGTACAAAGACAGGCTGACAAAAATAACTCCAATTTAAGATAAATGACATAAAGGTAGCCAAAGGTTACCTTTGCTCTCACAGGTCTAAAATAACATGACCTGGCTCCTTTAAAGCTATTTGTCTTTGATCTGAGGGACCTGTAGCTCCTGCCACAGGGCAAGCAAAGCCAGCAGGTCAACCAGGTGGTGGGCGGAGTCAGCTGGTCAACCAGGTGGTGGGCGGAGTCAGCAGGTCAACCAGGTGGTGGGCGGAGTCAGCAGGTCAACCAGGTGGTGGGCGGAGTCAGCAGGTCAACCAGGTGGGGGGCAAAGTCAGCAGGTCAACCAGGTGGTGGGCGGAGTCAGCAGGTCAACCAGGTGGGGGGCGGAGTCAGCAGGTCAACCAGGTGGTGGGCGGAGGCAACAGGTGAACCAGGTGGTGGGCGGAGGCAACAGGTGAACCAGGTGGTGGAGGCTGCAGGATGAGTGTGTTTTTCAGGACAGGTGGGGCGACCCACCATGTTCTGCGTGATTCCGGCCCCTCTCTGGAGCTTCTTCCTGTCCTCTACGGTGCAGCTGGAGAACCACAAGAGGAGCTGTAGGTCAGCATCGGTGGAAGGTTGTGAGCAGCCTCTGGCTGAAACTCCTGAGAACCCTCAGGAAGTTCAGAGACTGCCGAGCCTTCCTGATGACACACAGCTCAGCAGAGATGGTGGTTCCCAACCTGGGGTCCATCACTCCCCAAGGGGGTCCCCACAAGACTGTCTGTGCTGAGGTTGTGAGGTTAACAAGATTAGATTTACAAAAATTACATTTATAAAACCCCAACAACACACCCAAGTGTGTCTAAGCGTTATGACTGTGTGCATAAAGTCTGTATATATAATTATATATATTCGGAAGGGAAAGCCCACCCCTAGTTTTAGGAATCAGTAATGTGTTAAATTTAACTCTAGGTTTATGCCCCCTCCAAATAAAATGAGAAATTTGTTTATCCCATTCATGGAATTGATATTGAGGAATTTTAACCAGCAATGACATAAACATATATAGCAATCTGGGTAAAACTGACATCTTTATCACTTCTATCCTTGCATTGAAATCAAAAATGCAGTTTGCCCAATGTGTCAGATCCTCTTTAATCTTCCTATTTATACTTTCAGTTTTTCTTGTATAGATCTCCTAAATCCGAAGTCAACTGTAATTAATTGATTTTTGTGACCAAACAATAGGGATTTTGTGTGAAATTTCTTTTGAAGGGCAGTAATTAAAACACATTATTTGTGTTTTACTTATATTCAATTTGTATCCTGAGTAAGTACCGAAAGTATCAAGCAGCTCTAAAAGAGCTTGGATAGATTGCTCTGGACTGGAGAGAAATAAGAGGACATCGTCGGCATATAATGCTATTTTGTGTTGTCTTGAATTGATTCCAATACCGAGGATGTTGTTATGATCTCTTATTGCTTGTGCTAAGGGTTCTATATGAGATGCAAAAAGAGTTGGGGATAGTGGGCATCCTTGACGTGTGGCCCTCTCCAGCGTTATCCGGCCTGTTAGACATTCATTTATTTTAATTCTTGCAGTAGGTGCAGACTATAACGCTTTAATACTATTAATTGAATGTTCAGAAAAAACAAATCTTTCCAAGACTAGGAATAAGTATTTCCAGCTAACACGGTCAAATGCCTTTTCCACATCCAGACTAACAAAAACTGCTTCATTTTTATCTGACCGTATTTTATGAATCATATGAAGAGAGCGTCTAATATTATCCGAACCACTGACAAAGCCAGTTTGGTCGGTATCTATCAACTCTGCGACAAACGTCTTCATTCTGTTGGATAGAATTGATGCATATAATTTGTAATCTTGGTTTAGAACTGAAATTGGTCTATATGAGGAGCATAATGTCCTATTTTTACCTTCTTTTGGCAAAACGGATATAAATGCTTCAGACCATGACGGTGGTGTTGTCTTTTCCATTAATGTCCAGTTTAATGACCTTAATAATATCAGAGATAAATCTTCCTCGAATATCTTATTCTGCTGGTAGACCATCGGTACCCGGCGTTTTGCAATTTTTAAATTTTTTTATCGATTGTTCCACTTCCTTTTTAGTTATAGGATGATCCAGTTGAAGGTAAGTCTAACGAGTCCAGAAAGGTTTTTATTTCATCCAAGTTATCTTGTTCTGGTTGCTTATATAGCATTTTGTAATATTTTTCAAAAGCTGTATTAATACTTTCCAAATCATTTTTTAATATTCCTGTTTCTGGGTCCGCTACTGAGTGTATAGATTGCATTATTTGTTTTTTACAAATTTTCCTTGCAAGTAATTTCGTTGCTTTAGGGCCAGTTTCATAATATGACTGTTTCAGGAATTGATACTTTTTTTCCTCTTCTTCTTTGTATATATCTAATATCTTTTTCTTAATTTGTTTAATTTGCTCTAAAGTCTGCTTGTTAGAAGTCCTAATATGGTCGTTTTCTAGATTTTTTAATTCGATCTGAAGTTGTCTTTCTCGTGCTTTCTTTAACGCTGTGCTTAGTGATATAAATTTGCCTCTCATAACAGCTTTTAATGTGTCCCATAATATAGTTGGGGTAGTTTGGTCATTATCATTTAATTCTAAAAAAGTTTTTATTTCTGTCTTGACTTCTTTTATAACATCCTTATTATTTAATAAACTCGTTTTTAGCCTCCATATTGTGCTTTTAGGTCTTACTTCTAAATGAAACGTTAAGTAGACAGGTGAGTGGTCAGATATGGTCCTTGTG
>SSNS01000063.1:1798337-1810837 GCA_006937985.1 Aphyosemion australe
TTGGTTGATGAGAGAAGTTTAGGGTTAGAAACACCTGAGAAGATCTAAGATCAAACAGGAACCAACTTTAAACTTAATCTGCAGCTTCACTCAAAAACACTTGTGGTCTCAGCCTGACCTTTGACCTCTGCTGCTGAGGCTTTTCAGGCTAGATAAAAATTCCCATTTTAATTTTCTCAATATTATTCTTTAAACATGTTCAAAACAAAGATTTTATCATCAGTTTAAAGGTGTGGTTCACTGAAAAACCATGTTTAATGATCATCTCTGATTCTAACGGGTCACTCTGAGTGTTTCCTGCAGGCTGAACATGAAAATAGTCTCCTCCACCTATCTCCTGCATCAGCTTCTGATAGAAAATAGACTCTAGGTGAAACTCTAGGATTAGAAAATCCTGACAGATCTACGTCACACTGTCACTTAACATTCATGGACTCACCCATCTGGACTCACGACGGGGAAGGCTGTTGTTGGTTTAGCGTCCAGGAAACAGCAGAGAACGTCTGGGCTAGTAGAAGCTAACCGTTAGCATTAGCAACTCCACCACACAGCAGAACTCCTCCAGGCTTGTGTTATTGGTGGAGATAAAACATCAACGTTGCAGAGCAAACAGAGTCAGTGGTAGAGTTGTGTTGCTGTTAGCCAATCAGCCAGCTGAATTCTCCGTGCTGAAACGGGTGCACTGGAGCTTTTTTTCCCCAGAGTACGACTTACAAGGCATTCATTCACTAGAGACCACTGCAGATGTATTGATTAAACCAGTAAACCACACCTTTAAAAGCAGAAGTTTAAATGTTTGTTTCTCAGATTAGAAGTAAATGTGTCGGATGCATTTTGAAGCCGAAGTCTAAACGTTCCCATATTTACCACAAGGCCGGCCCAATCTGGGACCTTGACCCTGAAGCAGAATTAAACACGCCCACAGAGAGGAGCTGGGGCCCGGGTCAGAATGATAGACACACAGGAGGAGGAGCTTGTTTCTGTAGTCATGAAAACAGTGGCTTTTTAATGTAAACACTACATTCGATTGGTTTTTCCAGCACGGACATCCCACATGAAATAACAACCATTCACTAAAGAAGAGTAGAGGGAGAGAAAGAGAGAAAAGAGCTGCACAGAAATAAAGCATTCACTGGGTAAAGAACAGAACGGAGATGGAACCCAAAGGAGGTGAAAACCGGGTCATCGTGGAATTTTATACACTAGAACTCAGGAAACAGGGTTCTACAGAAGATCGATGGCAGGTAACATAGATCAGGTATGAGTAAATAAAGTTCCAAATCTACTTCCTGTGTGTGTGTGTGCGTGTGTGTGTGTGCGCGTGTGTGTGTGTGTGTGTGTGCGTGTGTGTGTGTGTGCGTGTGTGTGTGTGTGCGTGTGTGTGTGTGACGTGAGGACTGTGCTTTTCATTATAGACCTGGAAGGTGTGAACCAAACCAAAGACAGACAGGAGGAGGCGGAGCATGACTTTTTACAGCGTGGACGTGTGAACATGCGGCGTCCCTAACTAGCGGACGCAGCGAGAAACGTGCTCTCCTCAGAAAAGAGTTTTCTTCCTTAAATAATAAAAAATAGATATTGTTATAATATTATATTTAATCGTTCTGAGTCAGGCTAAGGTGAGGACACGGTTCTAATGCAGGGAGACAGGCAGAACGGTAAAAAGGAGGCGGGGCTAGGGCGTGGTTCAGAGCATTACAACAACACGGGGGCCGGTCCGGGATCCACTCGCTAACTAACCGGAACCTTCTGAAAAATGCCGCTTTAGTTTTAAAAAAGGAGGTGAAGGAGAGAAAGCAACGTTCTGCAGCTACAAGGAACAAGAAACATCTTGGAGTTGGTTTAGTGTCGTTTTGCTTTTCCGTCATACGCGTCCCTTTTTTACTCCTGATCCAGTCCCAGAGCGGATCCTGCTCAGGAACGATGACCCTCACGGTTTTATCTTAAATCCCCACCCCCACCCGTCCCGTCGCTGATGTCATCTCAGCGTTTTTATTGATTTATTTCTCTTTTGCACTTTTTATGAAGCTTTTTTCTGAACAGTACTGGTGAGTATTATAGGTTTCATGAGTTAACGTCTTTTTATACAAAGTCTTGAGTATCTCATGCTATCAGTGGGGGGGGGTGGGGTGGAGGGTGCCCTTTGACCCTGAAATCCGGACGCCTGGGCGCCATGCAAGGATAGGCTGAGAGGAGGGGGCGGGGGATGAAGATGAGGAGGAAGAGAGGCGATTGATCAATAAATAAGTGGATGAGAGGGTGAGGAGGTTATTAGAGTGAAGAGTTTTAATGTGTTGCTTCTAAAAGCGTAGCTATCTACAGCGCAGCGCCTCTGTTACACGGCACCGACGTCTCCGACACCAACCACTCTTCCTATTGGCTAAGGCCCGGTCCGGGGAACAGGAACTTCCTGTCGATGAAAACCGGCTCTCCTAACGCAGAAATAACAGAAGTTATTCAAGAACTAAACCAGAATTACAAACACGTGCTCTTCTGTAAACAAAAGCCTAAAAATCAGAGGGTGCTTTTTTAGTGCTGCTGTCATTTTTACATCTTTCTGCAAAAAATAAAAGGAGTTATTACATAATTACATCTACAACAAAAACCATCCACAGAAGGTGTGTGAGGTGAGAGAATCAGTGTTCAGACTCAGAATAAATATAATCCACACAATCAGGAAAAGAAAACATGGTAAAAACACAAAAAGCAAAGGTCGGGCTGGAGTTTGTGGACAACAGACGGAAAACGAGGCTTCATCCACTTTGTTCAAGACGTTTTCAAGGCTGGCGGCGGCGTTCTGACTGAAACTAATTTGATTGTTTGGCAACAAATCGAAAAAACATCTGGAAAATTGGAGCGTCTGGAGAAGAGGAGACAAGAACTAAGAACATTATATATATTTATATATTTATGTGTACGTGAGCCTATTTTAAATTATTCTCATCATTAATATGTACCTAGATTTGTGTTTTGCTTTTCTTTAAAGAATCAGGAGAATCATCATCGCCATTTTCATTTCCACAGCAGAGCCAAAGAAACGGAGGAGGGGGAGGAGGAGCAGGAGAAAAGAGGGGACAGAAGGATGGACGTTACAGGGAGTGTGGGCGTGCTCAGTACAAGCCACACCCCCGGAGGTTGTTGGCGATGATGATATCGGTCACAGCATCAAACACGACCTGGATGTTCCCCGTATCCGTGGCGCAGGTCATGTGACAGTAGATTTCCTTGTTCGGAGAACGGTTCTTGCTCTCAAACTGTGCTTGGATGTAAGCCGCCGCGTCCTCGTAGGTGTTGGGTCCTAAAGGACGAACACAAAGAGAGGTCACGGGACAGGAAGCAGAACCCTGGTGGGCCGCAGAAACTCCCCCAACAGGAAATGTTGAGATTAAAGGTTCAAAGGGTCAAAAATAACATTTAAGAATAAGATATAAAGAAGGCGACTCAAAACCAAACCAGACCTGATTCCACTATGATGACCTTTCAGAGTCAGAACCCCCAAAGCGCTTTCATCCATGCACACGCTGGTGGTGATGAGCTACACTGTAACTACAGCTGCCCTGGGAGGCTGCCGAGCACAGGCGCCACCGGTCCCTCCAACCACCAGCAGCAGGCAAGGCGGGTTAAGCGTCTTGCCCAAGGACACAACCGCAGCATTCTCTGGCGGCTGCTGCCCATTACCCATAATGCTTTGTGGAAAATGCTATCAATCACATCCTGTAAATCATTTACCCAGAGTTCCAAGCGATTTAGGCTGACCCTGGACTATTTTTATCAGGTTCTGTTGTTTTAAAGCACACAGTAAAGACTCTTAATGTGAAGGTTTAAAGGAAGTTCTCTGAATTCCTGTTTGAGTGAAAACTGATCCTGGATTTCACTCAAATGTCTCATTTTATAGTTTAATCAATAAAAACAAAAGCAGAAGCATCTGATCTGGAGTCCAGAGGAGGTCTGGTCCTCTGGAGGAGGAGGAGACGGGAGGAGAGGAGACAGGAGGAGGAGACGGGAGGAGAGGAGCCTGTCAGATGGAGTCCATCAGGGTGATTCGGGGGGGGGGGATCAGCTCCTAGCGGACTGAGGTGACTCCATCTCCTGCTCCGTTACTCTCCGTCTCCCCCGTTTATCTCTCCCACCGCCACATCAGGAAGTCTTAAATCTGTCGTTCCAGCTGCTGTTTCAGCAGCGTCTCCATCACTGCTCCTCCTCCTCCTCCTCCTGCTGCTGCTGCTGCTGCTGCAGAATCACATCAGCTCCACCAGCTTCACGTCGTTAGTTTGATCCACACCACCGATCAGGTTCAGGTTAACACTCAGAGAAAAACTCCACATCTTTACAGGAAACCAGAAGCACCGGGTCTCACATTAACACCTGTCACATCACACGCTGAAGACACTTCACCTCATTTATAAGAGGAGACATGCATTGTGTGGTGATTTTGTGAGTGACGTGATTCTCACAGCGACCGCTGAGGGTGAGCTGGAGACAGGAAGCTGCCTGAACTGGTTCATTCAACACTTTTGTAAGATACTTTCGTTTGAAACCATCTCATCTTAAAATGATAGGAAATGTGGATTTTTAGAGACTTTAACCCGATTTGCTCTGACTTCTCTAAAAACGAGCTAAAGAACAACCTTTTTTTCTAATGACCTACCTGTGTATTCAGGAAAGCAGATGCTGAGCGGAGACTTCTTAATCTTCTCTGCAAACAGGTCCTTCTTGTTGAGGAAGAGGATAATGGAGGTGTCGATGAAGAACTTGTTGTTGCAGATGGAGTCGAACAGCATCAAGGACTCGTGCATGCGATTCTGCAGAAAGGAAAGGGCGAGAGGGAGAGAAAAGACCCAAATGGGTTCAAAAAACAAGAAAGAAAGGAAGAACGAAGGTGGAAATAATGGGATTAGGAAAGATTAGAGGAACAGATGAGGAGTGGAGAAGGGGATTAAACCCAAATGAGAAGAATGGATGAAAAGAAAAGAAAGAGAGGTTAGAGAAGTTAGAACAAAGTCAGCAGAACTAAAAACCTTCAGGAGGAGAAAGTGAGTCTGAATTTACCCGTTAGGGTAAACACTCAGAACCACAAAAATCAGCTGATTAAACAAACATGGAGACAAAAACAATCAGAGACGCGTCGAGTTCCTCATGTGGTGCTTTATTCATCATCTATAAATACAAAGTTCAATCATTTATCATAACCAGATACACACACACACACACACACACACACACCTGCTGGCTGCTGTAGCGGGTTGAAGGTTACTGCTGACAGCAGCATCTGTGCCGCTCCACCAGCAGAACCAGAACCACCAGAACCAGAGCTGAGACTGAACTTGTTACGACATCACTCTCGCAGGTCAAGTTACCAGATACACACCGGTCTAAGATCAGGCACGAGCAGATTTCTACACTGTTCTGTTTCTGTTGACACGTCACAGATAAATGTAGCAGGACGTGTATAAAGGGTAGATAGGTGCCTTGTGGGTAATTAATCCAGAAACTCACTCCACTGCAGCACCCATGGGTTTATACAAACACACACACTGACCTTTCCTGCTCTATTAAATACACACACACGCGCACACACACACACACACACACACACACACACACACACACACACACTGTATCCAGTCTGCAAACACACACTGATAAACAGCCTCAGGAAATCGACGACTAATTAGTAGATTTGGCACAGACGCAGAAAGATGAGCTGATGATGTCACTTCCTGCCTGAAAATAAAGATTTGAACAGAAGGTGGAGGTCCTCCTCACTGAAAGCGGCTGCAGGAGGGGGTGAAGCCAACACCTCCTCCCACATTACTAAATAAAAACTTCCTGCAACAACCAGCAGACTGGGACCAAACAGCTGACTTCCTACAGGAGTCGGTTTAATCTGGGTCTGGAGCCAAACGAGGCCCTCTGCAGCAGCTGTCTGCAGCTCTGAGTAAAATGGAAATGAATCTTGTTTTTACTTGAATGGCAACAGGAGAGGATCCTCTTAGGAGTTTTCTTCACAGATGCACCGATGCTGGTTTCAAAGGCCAATACCGATTACCGCCTTTCTGAGGCTTTGATGTCGCTAGCACGACTTAGCGCTCAACAAGGGCTGGTTGGCCCTGGCGTGTTCACGGACCCAAAGATAAACAAAACAAGGAAAGCATCAGAGTCTGAATCTGATTGGTCGATCACAGATTAGACCGATCGTGCTGAATATCAGCCGATTCCAATCACCAGCTGGTTTTTTGGGAGCATATCCAGAGTTATCAATCAGCACCACAAAGTGAAAAAAGATGTCTTCCTCCTCCAAAACTCAGCAAAATAATCATTTTCCTGCAGCTCTGAAACAAACAGATCTGAGGTTTTTAGACCAAAAGACGACGTTTCAACGTTGGAATAAAAACAAACGGGTCTAAATCGGATCTCTGGGTTTATTTAGGAGTTTGAATCATTTCCTGTGAATAAAGGAGGAAAATATCAGAGTCCTTTGATTTTATTGCAACACAGTTTTTGTAGTAAATCAGTTAAAACCCCGATAAAACCATCTCATCACTTTTCTCTGTTTCTGTCCCGACTCCAACAGGAAGCTTCAGATGACCCGGAAGGGTTCATGACGTTTTGCTGGTTTCTGTTGTAAAAGCTGCAGATTCCTCCTGAAGCATCAAACCTTTAATCCTCACTCGGCTCACAGCGAACTGATGCTAATCTCACATTATCTCAGAGCGCCATCGACTCACCTCTGGATGATGAGTGTGTGCAGCTACACACCCAGGCTCTGCAGGCTCAGCGCTATGACATCAGCAGCAGCGTCTGAGTGCTTCTCTATGAGCCAGAGACGATGTCCACCGATACGAGGACCCGGACCTCTAGACCTCCTCCTGTGGAGGAGCTGCAGCTCAGGCTGATGATGATGTTTCTTTAAAACGTGAACTTTTATTCATGAATTCATCAACTAAATTATTATTTTTAGAATTTACATTTCACGTGGCTTCACTTCTACACAAAGCCGGCAGAATCTCAGGATGGAGAGAAAAATGCTGTCAGGTTGTTTTGTTCATACATGAACGTTTCTAAATGTCCACAGCGGTCTTCCTCAGCAGCGCCACCAGGTGTGGAAAATAAGGAGATGAAAGTTCAGGAAGTAGCCGAGGCCTAAAAGTCAAAGTCTGGGCTGCGATGAGTCGGAGGAGAAAACAAAGCTTCAGCTGGACTTCTACCTGCTCATCGTGACTGGGTTCAGATCATTTCATTGTTTCAGTTAAAACAGTAGCAGAGTTTTCCCCTTTCAGGAATTATGTAGGATTTTATTAGAAATCCGTGTGATAGTCTGACCCTGTACTGTGATATGATGTAGGCAGTACGTCTCTCCTCTGGACATGTCCTAACCATCTCACATGAGGTGTCCCTCTGATGGACTCATTCCTGATCCATCCATCCTCGTCACTCCCAAAGAGCTCCACCTCCAGCTCTGCCTCCTGTCTTGTCCTCGTGGACACTCTCCAAACCAGACAACATGGCTGCTCTCACTACCGTCTTCTGCACCTGCCCCACCAGGAGTCCAGAATTAGGACCAACAACTTAGCCTGCATGTTTGCACCAACATATAATCAGTGCTGTTTGCTTTTTGAATCCGATGCTGAGCAGCAGGAAGGAGAAATGGAATAAAACCAGTTTAACGTCTCGTTTTAGTCCCGGTGTCACCGCCACCCTGCTGGTGAAGGTCTCCGTCCTCCAGGACATGGTGGGTCCTTCTAGGCTAGGTTTTATCAGTCCTTAAGGAACATCCTCCCTAAAGCCGTCTTATGTGAGACCCTTAAACTCAGAAAAGTTCCCTTTGGAAAATCCCTCAGGACCCAAATTCACCTCCAACCGGCGCGGCACAGGCAGGTCCTGGTTAGAGGTACCCATAACACCTGGCTGGTGAGCGGGATCGGCCCGTATTCAGCTGATCTGACATGCCCCTGAATGCATGCCAGCCAACAATAAAAACATTCCTAGTAACGGATGTTTAATGAAGACGGTATTGGCCCTGGAAACCAGAATCGGTGTGTTTTCAGTAGAAATGGAACGCGGCCCCTCACAGGAGCAACTAGATGAAAACCTCTAACCCTCTAACCCTCTAACCCTAACCCTCTAACCCTAACCCTCTAACCCTAAACCTCTAACCCTAACCCTCTAACCCTCTAACACTAACCCTCTAACCCTAACCCTCTAACCCTAAACCTCTAACCCTAACCCTCTAACCCTAACCCTCTAACCCTAACCCTCTAACCCTAACCTCTAACCCTAACCCTCTAACCCTCTAACCCTAACCCTCTAACCCTAACCTTCTAACACTCTAACCCTCTAACCCTAACCCTCTAACCCTAACCTTCTAACACTCTAACCCTCTAACCCTAACCCTAATCCTCTAACCCTAACCCTCTAAACCTGAATCGGTGTGTTTTCAGTGGAAATGGAATACGGCCCCTCACAAAAACCTTAGAGGACGTCCAAACCAACCAGCCAAGCTGGACATGAGGTGGAGGTGGACAGCTCCACTGAGTGTCTCATGATGACATCATGGCCTTTGGTCACACACACAGGTAGCACACAGGTAAACACCAGCAGCATCAGTACAAGCCGAACACCCTCAGGTTGTTGGCTATGATCACATCGGTGACAGAATCAAAGACAAACTGGATGTTGTTGGTGTCGGTGGCGCAGGTCACGTGGGCGTACACCTCCTTGTTGGGCGACTTGTTCTTGCTCTCGTACCGGGACTTGATGTAGGCCACGCCCTCCTGGTAGGTATCAGAATCTGCATTTGGGACAGAAGACCAGGTAGACATTAGGAACCCGCCTGCATCAGCACCAGTGTGTGATATTCTCTGACAATGTGACCTTTGACCCTTCAGCTCAGTAACCTTTCTGCTGAGCGGCGTTCTCACATATTTGATGCCTGAGCAGCTTTTCCGCAACAGAACCGGATGGGTTTAGAGGATAAATGCTGCAGTCGGGCGGTTCCTGACTCTTATTGTTACATCAGAGTTCTGACGGGTCCGATAGCATCAGATCCACGTGGCTCTGCTGCCACATCCCATAATGAGCTCTTAGACGGCGTTGTGCTCCAGAGCTTTAATCTGTTCTAGTGAGACGGGTCTGATGTCAGGGATCGGACCGGTTTCTGGTCCCGTCCCTGTGGCTGTGGGCCATTGGCCCGTCAGAACTTCATCAGAACCAGGCCGTGAAAAAGGATGAGGAGGGGAAAAGAAACGCCTTTGGAATTTTAATCCTCTCTTTCTCACAGTCCTGCCGTTTGGGTTTCTTTCTCCCGACTTTCCCACAGTCAGCTCCTGCTCATGTTCTCACACTCCGGCTCTCGCTGCTGTTCCCACTTTTGTTGTTTCTCCGGCTGAGTCGTGTTGTCCCGTCTCGTCTCTGGTCTCTGGTTTATTTGATCTGCTCAGCCTCCTACCGCCTCACACGGGGCTGATGTGAAACTTTTAGACCCGATTTAGCGCAAAGCACTCGGAACGTGCAGGTGCTTCAGATACTGGGAAGAGGACTTTGTTTCACAACACAACATAGATTCAGGAAGGGGGGGCAGTTCTCCAGAATAATTTATTTCATTTGGCATCAAGCCTGAATCCTGTTAGAGACTACTTCAGCGCCGTACGGTTTCCAGGGTGAGCTGAGGAGAAGAGGTCCTCTGCAGCAGCACTCTGGTCGGAGCGCGACCGACGACAACGATGTCCAACTTCAAAGGCTCCCAACAACACTTCCTTATTATCCCTGAATTTCAAAGACAGATCTGGTGTTTCCCTACTGGACCACCATTTCCCAGAATCCATTGTGGCCCAAGCGAGAGGTTTTTGTTGATGGAGCAGGAGTGGATTACCGTTTTAAATGCTAGTTATATTCATATCTGGTGGTAATTTTTTAAAGAAGAATTAAGGAGGAAGTGTTGTTTGGCGTTTGCATATTTGTTCTTTAAATATATTATTTGTCAAAAATAATAAGAAAAATCCTCGTAAACGAGCTCCAGTGACGAGTCCCGTGTTGCTTCTGAGTACAGTATTAACTTCTGTTTAGCGTCGTCGTGGTTGCTAGGCAACGAGAGGGAATAAAATTTGAAGGCCAGACCGTCCAAATATGGACAAAGCCCCGGTCCAATCAGAGAGGACGTGAGCTAGCTTTAGCACTAGCTTACTGTTCCACATGAAAAAACACCGGCGGACAAACTTCAACACTAGAGGGTTAGGGCAGTACTGGAGGAGACTTCATCATCATCTTCATCACTGGAGCTTAACCCGGTGGTGAGGAGGGTTAGGGTTAGGGCAGTACTGGAGGAGACTTCATCATCATCATCACTGGAGCTTAACCCGGTGGTGAGGAGGGTTAGGGTTAGGGCAGAACTGGAGGAGACTTCATCATCATCTTCATCACTGGAGCTTAACCCGGTGGTGAGGAGGGTTAGGGTTAGGGCAGTACTGGAGGAGACTTCATCATCATCATCATCACTGGAGCTTAACCCGGTGGTGAGGAGGGTTAGGTTAGGGTTAGGGCAGTACGGGAGGAGACTTCATCATCATCATCATCATCATCATCATCATCATCACTGGAGCTTAACCCGGTGGTGAGGAGGGTTAGGGTTAGGGCAGTACTGGAGGAGACTTCATCATCATCTTCATCATCATCACTGGAGCTTAACCCGGTGGTGAGGAGGGTTAGGGTTAGGGCAGTACTGGAGTAGACTTCATCATCATCATCATCATCATCACTGGAGCTTAACCCGGTGGTGAGGAGGGTTAGGGTTAGGGCAGTACTGGAAGAGACTTCATCATCATCTTCATCACTGGAGCTTAACCCAGTGGTGAGGAGGGTTAGGGTTAGGGCAGTACTGGAGTAGACTTCATCATCATCATCATCATCATAATCATCATCATTCCCGGTAGCTTAACCCGGTGGTGAGGAGGGTTAGGGTTAGGGCAGTACTGGAGGAGACTTCATCATCATCTTCATCACTGGAGCTTAACCCGGTGGTGAGGAGGGTTAGGGTTAGGGCAGTACTGGAGGAGAATTCATCATCATCTTCATCACTGGAGCTTAACCCGGTGGTGAGGAGGGTTAGGGTTAGGGCAGTACTGGAGGAGACTTCATCATCATCTTCATCACTGGAGCTTAACCCGGTAATGAGGAGGTGTTTTAGGAACAGGAAGTGACACGCTGCCCCTTAAACAGCAGCATTCATCACTCGTTCATGACTGGTGTGTGTGTGTGTGTGTATGTGTGTGAGGGGGCGGGGCTACAGCATGGTGGATGTACCGGTGTATTCTGGGAAGCAGATGGTCAGCGGAGACTTGATGATTTTATTTTCAAACAGGTCCTTCTTGTTGAGGAAGAGGATGATGGCCGTGTCCTGAAACCACTTGTTGTTGCAAATGGAGTCAAAGAGCTTGAGAGACTCGTGCATCCGGTTCTGCAGGAGACAGGTTGGTGCGGGTCAGACGGGTCGGAACAATCTCATCAGAATCTTCACACATTCATTCAAAAGCAGCAGAATAAAAGCAGAGATTCCAGTCACGTCCTCCCAACGGGGAGAGGAACTAAAACCCAGAAAGCAGAACAGAAGTTTGGAGGAGTTCCTCTTCAAGGGTTCTGTTGGGTTTCACTGGGCCAGTTAGAGGAGGTGGTGGTGAGTTTAACCAAGCCATGCATGCTGTTAGCAGTGAGCGACTGTCTGCTCTAGATCATCCACGCTAAGCTGCTAACCAGACCCTGTGGAGCTCTCGGACTCTAGGGGGCACTGTAGGGTCATCTCCATCTCTAAAAACGTTTAAATCAGCTGATGCTCCTGCTGCTCATCTACAGATGAATCCCAGGAGAGGGAATCTGCTCCACCAGTGACTAGTTAACCTGTTTTAACCAACACGGGAACTTAGAGGAGTTTTAAAACAGCAGGACGTCCTAAAACCGGAGAGAGACTTACAGGTAGGATAAAAACTCCACAGGGTCTCCAAAACTAAACAGGCAGATGTAATCAAATCAACGATATAAACACATCCAACATAAACTCTGACTGGATTCATCTTTTTCCTCATCAGCCACTCTGCAGGTTACTGGTTACTGATGTTATGGATGCGTCAGCAGCAGCATAACGAGCTCCTGATGAGGAAAACAGATCCGTTCAAACATGGAGCTGAAAGCAGTTTCTGTCTGGTTCTTATCCGCCTCATCCGAGGAGGTGGGGTGGGAAAGAGAGAGAGAGAGATTGATGGAGCTCATCAATCAGATTAGAGGGAAGAGACGGATGTAAACGAGCTCAGGTGTGGGCGAGTCGCCGTCACGCAGAAGGAAGAGCAGGAAGAGAGGAGCTTAACTCATCTAATAAGCTCCATCAGGAAGAAGGGATGGATGGACAGGAGGACACAGACAGGGACTGCTTTCAGCTCCTACTCAAAGGGTTTCCTACCTGTCTGTGGGCGGAGCATCTGCAGGAGTTCTGACTGCTGATTGGTTAGAGAAGA
>SSNS01000063.1:1815837-1822683 GCA_006937985.1 Aphyosemion australe
TTACACCCAGTCCTGGACCAAAACCACCTCCCACAGGCAAATACTAGAGTCCAGCTGGAAATAAACAGTACAGGAGCCTCAGCACACACACACACACACACACACACACACACACACACACACACACTCGTCCAGTTTATTCCCACAGATCTCTGATTGAATCCGACCTCGTTAAACTGACAGAATCCTAAATAAGGAGATGTATTTAAACCATCATCTAATTAATTACAGACTGGAGTTCCAGCAGGACTGGAGCAAACCGGACCAGGCCAGCAGAATCAGAACCAAACCTTCATACGGACCTGAAGTGAAGGTTTTTGAAGGTGAAGTGTGTCTCGACGATGCCTGTGGTCTTCACTCGGGTCCGGAGGATGTCCTGCTCTGTGGGCTGGTAGTCCGTTGCCCCGATCCGATCTAGGCTGTCTAGGTAGCTGCAGACAGAAGCACAGAACAGGATCTAAGAGCAGGAGGTCCACGATCCATATCGGGTCATCTACCTGGTCCAGGTGGGGCTCAGCAGGGTCAGAACTTAGGACTACTGAAGAGATTCGTTATAGAAGACGATTCATCCATCATCCATCCATCTGTTTATCCATTATCCATTACCCATCCGTCCACCCATCCATCCATCCATCCATCCGTCCACCCACCCACCCATCCATCCATCCATCCATCCACCCATCCATCCATCCACCCACCCATCCATCCATCCATCCATCCATCCATCCACCCATCCATCCATCCATCCACCCATCCATCCATCCATCCACCCATCTGTCCGTCCGTCCGTCCGTCCACCGCTGTAGAAGCTGACGGATTCTTCTAAGACTGAGGACCAGGGAGCAGTCACTTCTGCAACAGCCATTTTCGGAGCTCAGCATCAGACAGAGGACTCCAGCAGGAGATCAGAACTCACTCAGAGCCTCTAATGTGATACTTTTTATTTTTAGATCCATGATTTTCTTTCAGGGCGTCTAAATGGATGCTGAGTTACTTCAAAGTGAAGAAGACAAAGGCTGGAGAGGGTGGATGTATTGGTGAGTGTAGTAAAGGTAGATGGAACACACACACACAAACTAACACACACTCATGCAAAAACTAACAGTGTGTGCGTCTGTGTGTGTGTGTGTGTGTGTGTGTTTGCATGCCATGTTTCTGAACCATGACAGTGTCAGGAAGGCAGTAATGTAAATCACGGTGTGTGCTCTGTGGTAAATAGGTCAGGGCAAGAAGAAGGAGCTACAGGCAGGAACACAATATATGCATGTTACTCACACACACACACACACACACACACACACACACACACACACACACACACACACCGCGCAACCCCACACACACACACACACACACACGCGCAGCCCCTTACACACACACCCACACACGCGCAACCCCACACACACACACACACACACACACACCCACACACACTCACACGCGCAACCAACACACACACACACACACACACACACACACACACACACACACACACACTCACACGCGCAACCCCACACACGCACACACACCCACACACTCACACGCGCAACCCCACACACACACACCCACACACACACACACACACACACACACACACACACACACACGACGCACCTATGAACAAGCGAACCGCCCTTTCTGTAGCACAAACAGCTCTACCTCATCTACCTCAGAAACTGACAAGTTTAACAACTTTTCTCAACGCTGCTGAGAATTCTCTGACGTTTTTTTTGTCTTTGGTTTTGCAGGCTTCCTGTGGTCTGATCATGTGACATCTGTCCTATCACCTGATTGGCTGTTTTGTTTGTTCAGCTCCACAGGCCTCAACATAATAGGAAGTGTGCATCAATTTTTAATGTGACATTTACCACAAACACACAAACAGACACACTCAGAGCTCCGGTTTGAGTTCCTGACGTCTAAACGCTGGCGTGTCCTCTGGTCAGAAACAGAAACCAGCTGTCACCCTCTAACCTGTTGGTGGTTTAAGACTTCAGAGATGTTCCACCTTAACTTTTCTTCATTCCTCATCTGTGACACCAGAAAACTAAAATCTTCATTAAATTTTATGTACTCCTATAGAATGATTCTTTGCCAAATCGGTATTAGTGGCTAAATTCTGCTACTTAAATCCACTCGTGTCTCAAATTGTTGCACTGAAGTGTTAGACCTGGAGACCCAGCAGACGTTTGTCCATCAACAACAGACAGCAGACGCTCTCAGGCTAAACAGGTTTCAAACATAAAGTCTGTTGATGCATCGTAACTTTTCTGAACCAGAGTTCTTTTGAATTGAACCACAGATTGTTTACTGGTCTGGCTACGGATGGGTGTTGCTCCAGTCAGAGGATTTTGTCCTGTTTGGAGAGGCTCCGCCCACTTTGATTGATAATTGGTGAGTTTGATGCAGATAAACTAATAGAACAACACTTAAAAATGGTACGAGTTCACTTAAACGATGCTGAACTGGAACATTTCTCTCATAAAAGATCGTTTCTGTGAACATTTTACAGATTAAAACCAGCTGTTCTTTTGCGTTGCTGGAGCATGACCTGAAGACTAAGTGTAAAACACAACATTTGTTATTAGCCGTTATCGACTTATAAAGGGTTAAATCAAGTCTCAGACACAACGTACTACTGCGCTGAGTCGTTGAGCTGGTACTCGCGGGCCCGGCTGAAACACTCCTGGATCCCTGAGTCGGCCCACAGACGCATCATGGCGCCCAGCAGCTCGGCGGAGTAAGGCTCCGTGTCCTCCATGCGACTCACCACGTCACACACCATCTTAGCATCCGCCTGCAGGACACACAGCAAGGAGAAGACAGTCAGGATTTGCAGGGAAGAATGTCTCAGAGACGCCTCAAAGTTTTGAAACAGAACCAAACTATCTAGAAGGAACCAGTGAAAACCGGTTCTTCCTTCATCAGGGTTCATTTGGAGTAAACCTAAAAAAAAACTAAGAGTCAAATTCTGAGGCTCCAAACACACACAGGTGATGCTGGAAAAACAAGAATCTGGTGCAAAAGTCCATTCAGTAATCCAGCTCAGACTGAGACCCTCTAAAGGCTCAGGAACCCTTTTTTGGATTCCTCAGCTGATTAGAGTGTGACACTTTGAGTCTAGAATATTGAACATTTTCACAATATTCTGATTGTCTGAGATTTTGAATGTGGGTTTTCATCAGCTGTAGCCAGAATCATCACAGTTATAACAAATAAAGGCTGAAATATGTGGATTTGCCTGGAATGAGTCTGTCTCATAGATTAGTTTCACCTTTAGGGTGAATTACTGACATAAATGAACTAGTTTTTACAGTTTCACCTGTTAAACCTGGAGAGTTACCAAAACCAGGAATCAGGAGCAACCGAATTACCCCAGACAAGCCATTAGCTCAGACTAGCTGTTAGCCCAGGTTAGATGTTAGCTCAGCCTGAGACTAACTGTTAGATCAGATGAGCTGTTAGCCCAGATTAGCTGTTAGTTCAGACTAGCAGTAATAGTGCGTTCCAGTTGTCCTCGGAACTCGTTTTTCCGAGATAAGTTAACCGGAAATGACGCAATGAACTCGGAATTCCGAGCTGCGAGCTCGTTTGTTTCAGAGGACCCCGAGTTCACCATTTTAAAGATGGCCGCGCCCAGCATTGTTGTAGTCTTTATTGTTTTCATCATTTATATGTTCTGCTTTCTTTCTTTTTGCTATTTAACGGCACCGAGTTGTTGTTTATTCTTGCTATCAATGGTTACGTTGCTGAAAACGTCAGCATCGCCGCTGAAATTGACCGGTGTTTGTGGTTTTTTAGCTGTTCCTGGTGTTTACATTTTGACGTTTGATTTTTAATGTTTTTTTCTGGTTATATGTGGAAACTGACGATTGTTGTGTGTGACACTATCTATGCGTTTCCTGCATTCCTCCTCGAGGGACTTTAGGTGCAGCAAATACTTTGTTATTAGTTCTTTGTACTCATACAGAGCAACAACACACGCAGCTTTACTGGCGGCGTCCATTTTTTTCTGAGTTGGAATCTGGAACGCAAAACGAGCTCGTTACGTCATTTCCTGGTCGGAAATTCCGAGTTCCGAGGACAACTGGAACGCACCAAGCCCAGGCTAGTTGTTAGCTCAGGCTAGTTATTAGTTCAGACTAGCAGTTAGCCCAGGCTAGTTGTTAGCCAGGGCTGCCAACACTCACGCATTGAGCGTGAGACACACGCATCTGACCCCCTTCACACGGTCTCACGCCACACTTCCAATTTCTCACGCTGAAAAAGCACCACGATGAGGTTAGTTGGACAGTGGAAATTCAACAGACATTACGCCTGCTGCACACTGAAAGCATCAGCGGCGCGGAACGGCAGCGGAACGGTTTACTCGCGACAATCGCAGCACTCCAGTGCACACCGGGAGAAGCAGCAGCGAAGCGGCTTCACCGCAGCGCTCCACGCTCGACTCGCGAGATCACAAGATCCCTCGAGACTTCAAAGGTCACGGTTTGTTTATGACGTCCGCCATTAAACCAAAAAGAAGGAAATCACGTTTGATATTGCTGATGTCATATATAATGTTTTTACTCACCACTGCCAGGATTAAAGCCATGAAAAACACACCATTATTTATTCAGATGAGTCGATTGAGAACTCATTCTCATTTACGACGACAATCTGGCCAAGAGGCAGCAGCAACAGAGACATAGTTTAAAAAAATGCAAGATAAAAATAAGATAAAACAGCTAGACATAAAGACAAAGGACTGTTCTCATATATATGTACAAGCCATCAAAAAAGACTTAAAACAATCTACTCAGCAGCACGCACATTGATCAGAAACTATTGATTGCAATTAATTATTGAAGGTAGATAATGGAACGTAGGTAGTGAGCTTTAGTGATTTTTGCAGCTCATTCCAGTCATTGGGAGCAGCAAACTGGAATGAGGAGCGGCCAAAGGAGGTGCGAACTTTGGGAATAACCATAGAGATTAGGTTACTGGAACGTAAATTGTGCTGGTTGTTGGAAGTGACGACTAATTTTATTTAAATATTTGAAAAAATCTGACTCAATGAAATTTGTTAAAAACTGCTGTGGTCTAATTAAATAACAACTGACAATTGATTTTGAGTCATTTGATCACAAAACCTGGATGCTTTTGAAGCAAAATACAGAAATTATCATAAAATATTAATAAAAATGATCTCTTTAAATTAAACATGTTAAAAACTGTGGTGTCTCATTAATATAGCTTGGTAACAAAACTGTGAATTAATTTTGAGTAATTTGTTAATTTACCTGGAAGCTTTTGAAGAAAATTACTTAATTTTCTATAAAAATCTTAATAAAAAAAAGATTAAATTGCATGAAATGTGTTAGAAACTGCTGTGTCTCATTTTTCTAGCTTAGTAACACCATTGGAAATTGGGTTTGAGTATTTTTGATCAATTTATCTGGAAGCTATTGAAAAACAAACAATTTTTCATTAAATTACTTATATAAAAAGATCAGATTGTATGAAATATGTTTCGAACAGATGTGCCTCGTTGGTCTAGTTAAGTAACACAACTGATAATTGATTTCTAATTATTTAATCAATGAAGCTGGAAGCTTTAGATTTTTTTTATGCATTCTCAAATGACTAGAAATTGTTGACGGTCCCTAAGCGGACCACCACTTTCATCAGCGAGTCCACGGAACACAGCTGACCGCGTCTCTCTGTGGCGCAGCGCATGGTATGAAAACCCTCTACTGACTGTAGTGAAGCAGGAGTGAATGTCTGTCGAATAACAACTTCAGAGGCGGGAGGCGATACAAGCCCCCCCAATCTCACGCAGGGAAAACTTGAAAAGTTGGCAGCCCTGTTGGTAGCTCAGGCTAGTTGTTAGTTCAAACTAGCAGTTAGCCCAGGCTAGTAGTTAGCACAGATTAGCAGTTAGCCAAGGGTAGTTGTTAGCTCAGGCTAGTTGTTAGTTCAAACTAGCCATTAGCACAGACTAGCTGTTAGCTCAGCCTGAGACTAACGGTTAGAACAGATGAGCTGTTAGCCCAGATTAGCTGTTAGTTTAGACTAGCAGTTAGCCCAGGCTAATTGTTAGCTCAGGCTAGTTGTTAGATCAGACTAGCAGTTAGCCCAGGCTAGTTGTTAGCTCAGGCTAGTTGTTACTTCAAACTACCAGTTAGCCCAGGCTAGTTGTTAGTTCAGGCTAGTAGTTAGCACAGATTAGCAGTTAGCCCAGGCTAGTTGTTAGTTCAGGCTAGTTGTTAGTTCAAACTAGCAGTTAGCCCAGGCTAGTTGTTAGCTCAGGCTAGTAGTTAGCACAGATTAGCAGTTAGCCCAGGCTAGTTGTTAGCTCAGGCTAGCTGTTAGTTCAGACTAGCAGTTAGCCCAGGCTAGTTGTTAGCTCAGGCTAATCGTTAGCTCAGATTAGCAGTTAGCTCAGACAAGACATATCAAACTATTTCTCTGAAAAAGGCCTTTCAGGATAGCCTGGCAAGCCATCCTATATATGTGAATATATAGTCTGGCCACGAACCATTGACAGCTCTCAGTCGTGAGGCGGGATCTACGGTTGTCTTTCAAAATGTCAGCACGCAATTGGATAGCGCTAGGACCAATCAGAGTAACGAACAACGTGACGTAATCACAGCGATGGAAAAGCGGGACCCACTAATGGCGTCAATGATTTCTGTCGTTTTTGTATAAAAACATGTGAATATCAGGTGTACTGGGACATTGCACTACTTAGTTTGATAAAAATAAGAAGCCGCTAAGTATAGCCGACAGACTTACGCACGTTGGAGTCTAAATAATCCAATGTTGATGACAAAGCCGTTTCAAAAGAACGTGGCTCCGGCGCTG